>PVIR01002927.1:0-95359 GCA_004026965.1 Petromus typicus | reverse complement strand
CAGTGGAAGAATAAGCAAGCTGGTGGGTCACAGTTGCCGAGGGGCTAAGCTCGGCCAGTGCTGCCCTCCTGCCCCTCCTGCAAGGGGCCCAGAGCACTGTCAAATCTGCACATCTAGCATCACTGCCTCAGAAACCCGGGCTCCTCCTGCCAGAATCCAAGTCCCAGTGCTTGAAAAATCCCCCACTGTCTAGAGCTGTACCCTGGCTCACCTCCTTAGCCACAGAGTTGTTATGGGTCCACCTCTGGGCCCAGTAGCTGCACCCAAATGCTGCACACCTCCTCCAGCTTCTCTCGGTCCTCCCCATGTCATGTGGCACCAGCCAGCTGCAGCCAATTGCCCTCCCAAAGAGTCCCAGCTGGCTCTGGCCACAGTGCCTTATCAAGAATGTGGTGGGCAGAGGTGAGGAGCAATTGTGAGGTGAGAGTGAGGTGAGGTGAGAGCAATTGTTTCTCTAGCAGCTTTGTGCTGAGCTCACCCTCACCTGGCTCTCAGCCTGAGGTCTGAGCGGGTCACTGGGGCTCCCACAGCCCAAGGTAGCAGGTCCGCCGGCCCACACTTAGTCTGCTCTCAGAATGGAGCCTTCTGATGCTTGTGCTTCATGGATACTCATTATGTTCACCTCCTGACCTTGCTCCCTCCCACAGAGATGAGACCAGTCACCATGAACTTTACCAGCCAGCATGATAAGTGATGGAATGAGACTAGAACCCACCTTCTCAACTCCAGCTGTTATTCCTGCATGGTGGCACCTCTAACTGAAGGCCACTTTGCCCCTCTTCGTAATAAGAACCAATATAATGTCCTCAAGGAAACCAACTTTGTACCTGGTTCTTGGCAGAGAAAGCAGGGTCTGCTGTCAGAAGTGTTCCCACGTCCAGACACTCCTCCATTTATCTTGTCTCATAGAGAGATAAGTAAAATCACATTTCTTATTCACCTCAAGACGTCTTGAAAATTCCCTTCCTTCTCTCATGTTGTATATCCCATAGTAATTCTCCAGCAGTGCCACCCAGGACTCCTGCGATGGTGGAAATGCTACCTGCCTATTGTGCCTGTTGTGCGCTTGACAAGTGAGGAGGAGGCTGGAGGGCCGTGGGAGCCCAGCTTTGCTCCTCAGCCTGGGGCCCCTGCCAAGCCACGCTATCTTGGCAAGATTCAGATCCCCCATTTGCAAACTGGAGATGAACAGCTCCCCTCGTATCCTCATACTAATAATGGTTCCTGTGAGAATCCATGAGCAGTGTGGGCACAGCTTGCTCTCTGGTTCCAGACTTGTGAGCGTGAGCTCACTCAGGTCAGAAGCAGACCTCAGCCCTGTGTGTTTCAGGAACAGGGCTGCGTCACACAATTCCTCTCCCTTCTACAATCCCTTCATTTCCTGCAACGCACACTGCTCCGCAGTGTCCAGACAAGACCTGCACATCTCCTGATCCTCATTAGCAATTGTTTTCTTAAATGTAATTTGAATCTCTATTAAAGCTATACGTTGATATTATAGGGGAAGTCAAATAGCTCTATAAGACTTAATTATGAACACCAATAATTCCTGCCCCAACAACATGCTCTCCTCAAAGGCGATGTTTCCAACTCTGCTCCTGGTACTCCTACCACTCACCTTCCCTTCTCGAAGCATATAAACCACCCTGCAAAACCTTTGACCTCCAGCTTTGTTCATCTCACTGGGAGGCGATGCAGACTCATCCTACATGTGTACAGAGGCTCCTTGATTACCAGGGGTTTGTGTCCTGAACACCTCATTGTGAACTGAAGATACCACAGATCGAACATACATGTAACACACCCAGCCTCACACATGCCACTGCCTTAGCCACACATCACACAGCCACAGTCATGCCCCTGTGAGCCTGCGGCTGGCGCAACACCTGGAGAAAGTGTCACTCTAAACTTCGAAATTCAGAGTCTGGTTCCCGCTCAGTGCACATCATCCTGCACATCATGCTGCTGAAGTTCATCTTAAAGCGTAGGGGCCATTGGGACACCATCGCCTGAGACCATGTGCACTGAGGGTCCATGTGACACACCTTGATTTTTTTCTTTTTTAGTTTATTGAGACAAAGTCTCACTTTGTAGGTCAGGCTCGCCCTAAACTCACTATGTGACCCAGCCTAGGTACAAACTCACAGCAATCCTCCTGCCTCTGCCTCCTGAGTGCTGGGATTATAGGCATGAGCCTCCACTCCTGGCACTAACACACCTTGATTTTGCTTCCTTTATTGTCCCAAACCCTGCCTCATCTGAGCTGAACATCATTTTCACTCTATTCGACAGTCACTAACATAGCCTCTCACGTCCCCAGGGCTCTAACAACACTCACTCCTGGAGCGGCAGCTTCACCCTGGAGACCTCCATACCCATACCCTCCCCTGAGACCCACTGTTAGCTCCTCTCCAGCACTCACTCTCTGCTGAGCTCCACTTTCCCTGACCTGGATCCTTTGGGTAGAGGTTTCTCCAGCACCTCCTGGATGGAGCTTGCAATGGAGCGTCCAGGATAGAGAGCTCCACAGCTGGTGACTTCCTGTGTGTCCTGGCTGAGCACAGAGCCACAGCTGGATGCCCGGCCCCTCAGAATACTGGGGACAGTGCTCCTTAGAGGGCCTCATTGCCTTGTTGGTGCAGCACAGTGTTGCCCAGACACTTGGGTGTTTTACAAGAAGCCTTTACTCAAGCTTTCCTTTTTCTTTTCTTTTTCTGGAGAAGCTACACAGATCCAGTAACATCTCCCTTTGTGCCATCTCCTCCCATGAGGATGTGTCCTCAGGGCTGTCATGGTCTGGAAACTCATGCCTTGTGCTGTTGAGAAACTTTCCTACTTTCAAGGAGTTTCCCATCTCTACTCTGTATTTGCTTTTCCTAGAACTTCTACTAGTTTCCATTTTTATCTTTTTCATCTCTTCCTAAGACACTGACCCAAACATTTCTTCCATACTTGCTACTGTGTTCATTTCTACTACCATGTTCCCCCCCCCCCCATTTGAGAGTGCTCTTTGGCTGACCAGACATACTGCTGTGATGGCCAGACGTCCCGCTGTGACTGCAGGACGCAGTCTCTTTCCTGCTTGTGCGTTTCCTCTGCTGCATTTCGGCTGTTGTCTTCCGCAGTCTCCATCTCCCCCATGTTACCATTTCCATCTCATTCTGCCCTCTCCTCTGTCCTCACTTCTTCCCTTCATGCCGTTCGTGGCCATGGGAGGTTTTCTTCCCACTTCAGGAGGGCTGAGGCTCCACTCAAGGGGAAGGTGCTGAGGCACAGATGCCAAAGCCCCTGGCTGGGTGCGGCTCCCACTCTGGCTGCTCCCTCACACTCAGTGATCTCAACACCTCCAGGGCTGCACAAAATGCTGAAGGAAGTCGTACCACCTGTGGAAGGCGCAGGTCACGCTACGTCCAGGACTCAGATCGGGCTGACTCGGACCGTGAGGCAGATCCTCCCTCAAGCCTGTTCCTGGACTGTGCTGCTCTCTACTCTCCTCACAGCTAGGAACCAGAAGGTCTCATTCACTCTGCTTCGACAACACCAGGTGGAAACTGCTCTTCCACCAGAATGGAGAAAGCCAGTTCTGAGCACTCTGATTACTGTTGCCGCCTAGCGTCACCGTTGGATCTATGATTTCAGCTCCTGGAAGATCCAGTCCTTCTCCACGTTCCTTATTCTTGTAGGTTTGACTTCCTAGAAACCTCGCTACTCTCTCTGCAGAATGGCTATAGATGGGTCCAGAGGACAGACAGATTTGTGTTCAACAAGATCTTCACTCAAATACCTCACAAGGTGGAAATCTTTGCTCATGTGAGCAGCCAGTGCCCACCTAGCAGCTGGAAGAGAGTGTCAACCACTCTGGAGGAAATCCAGCCACACTTGGTCAAGGGAAGCACATTTCCTTGCAACGCAGCAGCAAGCAAACAATGCTGGTAGGTGGTCATGCTTCCACGGAGGCCAAGGGGAGACCACAGACTCCTCGCTCCCCACTATGTGGAAAGGGGCTTCTCTGAGACAGTGCCACCAGTGCAAATCACTGGGGACAACACAGCCTGGGCCTCTCTTTGTTTCTGAAGGAGAATGCGCTCGAGGAGCTACTTCCCATGGGGTCCCCACTTCACTTGCTGTCACATGTTGTGTTTGAACCTTACATCATAACTTTGCCTCCTTGGGAGAAATAGTCCAGGGCCTCTCAACCTCAGTTACCTCACCTATGAACTGAGGAAAATCCTGAGAGCCGTTGGTGGGACAGTCCATATTCCAGCAACCTCAGCAAGGTCCTTTGAACCCAACTGTTTCCATCCCAGCCCATCCTAGAGCTGCAAAGCTCCTAGAATAATTCTCCCCACGCATCTCACTTTTTCAGCTACATCTTAGTTATTTAGCTAGCTAGAAGAGAAGGCATCTACAGAGTGAGTGTCCAATACCACTGAGGTTATTTTGTTTTTAATTTGACCTTTCTCATGGAAATAAGTTTTGAAAGATGTAATATACCTTTCCTTGATTTCCAAGAGGTTTGGACACAATTTCATTCTCTCTGCATATATGTAAGTTCTTTGTTCATTTCTTGGGTATTTTGCTTGATCTTAAACTGATCTCCTTGGAAAAATGAAAAAGTAACTCTTTCTATATTATAAATTCAATATCATCACATTGAATAGAAATAATAATCATCAGTTAACAACAAAAATACCACCAGTGTGGAGACAATCGGCCTCATAGCACATATCTACATACCCCAAGAGACAGAGAAAATAATGAATGGTTCTGACTACATATACATTAGAAGTTTCTCTGTGTCAAAATCTGCACAAACGAAATAAACTGCAAACAGCAAACTGACAAAATATTTACAATGACATGACAGAATAGTATGGTTAATATCTTAAATATGTAATTACTTGTTGCCTTTTTTAAAATTTCATCATCACATTCAACGTTGAGAGTTTGTATCAGAATAAGACATGACTTGATTCTCATTTTTCCCCCTTCCCCCACCCACCCTGCAACCTCCCACCCCTTATATACATGAGCTTCGTTTCCTTTTTAAAAAAATTACTATCATATTCTTTTCCCCTCATTATTTACTCCTACACCCTCTTTCCTTTTAAATATTTTCTATTTCACAATATCAACTCAAGCTAGACTTGGAGCCTCTAGATAGGCAAAGAGAAGTCTCCTGCTTCAGGGCTGATTTGTCCATTCTTCCCAAACTGAGTGGTGCAAGGAGAAAGAGACTGGATTAGAGCTTCTCTCCAGCCTCTGTCTCCTGCAAAATTGATACTCAATAAACACTTGTTAAAAGGATGAATGTGCAGAGGATAAAAGACTCCTTCTTCCTGCAAAGTTCTGCTATTAGAGGTTGGGTTTCTATAAATAACAGGGCTCTGTGTCCCTCTTGACCTCTACACCAAGGTATCAGCTGTCAGGTCTCCTGTGGCTTCTAATCTCCCCAGTGCAGGAAATCAGAACACCTATTGTGTACCAGGCACTTTGTCTGGTGATAGAGAGACAGAAGCAAAAGCAATCTTTGTGTCCTTAAATGCCTCTGCATGTTGGGAAGGAGTGGGGATGCAGCTCCAATAAACACGACATTACTGCAGGTCATAGCCTGGGAAATACAGCAGGAAGATCACAGTCCGGCTGGGCGGCGGCCTGGCCTGGAGTGAGCGAATCCTCATGCCTTTTGCCCATGCCCAAGTGGGCAACGGCTGGGCCAGGGGAGACAGTGAGAGACAGACACATACAGATGGCCACGCACGCTTGATGGGCTGAGATGAGGTTGGCAACGATGGTATCCCTAGCAACATGTCGGGCTCTTCGCCTGGGTTTCCTCCATACCTTCACTGTCCCCTCTGATGGAAGGGCAAACTGAGGAGCTGGCAGTTATCCAGGTCCAGCAGCCAATCAGGAGGGCTGCACGCTCAAGACGGGCACACGTGTGACTGTTCCTGGGTCCGCGGGCACCACAGCTTCCCTCTGCTGTCAGGGACTTTGGAGGGGGCCCTTTGCTGTCTCTTCTCACCCAACTCTCCTGTTCTGGTTGCCACCAGGAGCGGGTGGACCCACTGGCCATGTGACCTAGAGGCACACGGCAGGACGTGGCCTAGAGCTGGAGCCTTCCCTTCACTGCTGTGGAGAGCCATGTTCATTGACGCCTCTGCCTCCAAGGTACTGCTGATCTATTATCACCCTCCACAGATACTGGGGCTGTTTGTTTGTTTTTTAGAAATTGGCTGCATCGATTTTAGCTCAATGTTAAATGTCGCCCGGCTGCCGGGGAAGCATTGAGACAAAGAATACAATGGCTGATCAAAAACAGAGCAAAGGTTTTCTTCCACCTTCCAGCACAACACAACACCAACAGCTCCAGTCTGGCTTGCAGGCTGCTTTCAGACCTGGTGGCCATGAGACCTTCCAAATACCTAGGCACAGGGATGTCAGCTGAGACTCAGTGGCAGGAAGTGACTTTCTGGGGTCAAGCTGAGAAGCATGAGCAGCTTTTCAGTGTTACAGCGTGAATGCTCAGCCCTCCACGACACTCATTAAACTTTCCTGCAATTACTGACTGAGCCTCAGAGGCAGCACCATAAAGAAACGGAATCATGGCCAAGCAGTGGGAAAGTAAGGGTTCTTGGCAAAAGGATCTGCTTAGGAAAGGCCTTACAGGCAAAGGAGCATGTCAATCAGGAACAGGGACTGAAAGCTGAATATAGGACATAGTTCAGGGTCTAAAATGAAGATGGGGCCAAAGAGAGAAAATATGACCACATGGTGGAAACCCTAGAATACCAAAAAATTAATAAAATACCAAAATTTAAATTGTATCAAGAAGAATTCTGCTGATGCTCACAATTCCAACTCCTACAACTTAAAGGAGAGGTTTAATCTGGCTCATAGTTTTAAGGATTTGGTCCATGTCAGCTGGCCCCAAGGCAGGATTGGAATGAACATGGAGGAGCAGAAATGTTCAGGAGAGGAGAGTGCAGGACCAGTGCCAGATAGGATGGGCAGAGGGACCAGACAGGCTCCAAGGCCTCTTCTCCCCACCCCCTCAGACACTCAAGAGTGTGCTCTTCCAGCCCTCCAAGAGCCCCCAAGCCAGTCAAGTTGGCATAGTCAAGCTCACTGTCCAGTAGAGCAGTGGAGGGTTGTTCAGCATGGTTGGAAGCTTCAAGGCAGAGCGATGTGCCCTGTACCGCAGTAGGAATCGTAAGTGTGGTGGTGAGCAAGCCTCTTTGAAGAGGAGACATTGAACTGAAGCCTAAGAACTAATGAGATGCAGATGAACCAGACCTGCAGAGATGGGAGAAGATGGCTCCACCAGAGGAAAAGTAGCACTGTGTGGCTCCAGAGCCAAAAAAAGGAAAAGATTCCCAAGCCAGAAGTGACAGGAACAGACTGAGTCTTGGATAAGCAAGAATTGGGAAGGTCATATTCACAGTCTCTGGCACAAGTTAATTAAAAGCAACACAGCTACAGCTCCGATCTGAGAAGCTTCCCTCTCAGCTCAGCAAAGTCCAGGGTTCTCAGGCACAGACAGCACAGGGTCCTCCAGGGAGGCTGCCAGACGTATACCCTTGGTTATACCTGGTTTGGATGTCAGTCTTTCTCAGAACACATCTGGGGAGTCTCTGGATTGAGACATGAGAAGGAAGGTACCCAGCTAGAAATGGGAGGGAGGAGAGGCAGGAGGAGGGTAGCTCTGACTTGGGGAGCAGGGAAGGCACACCCAGCAGGACCTGCCTCTGCCTCCCTAGCACCTGTTGCATCCAGCATTTTTTTTTAAGGTTTTTTGAGATAGAGTCTCACTTTTGTGGTTCAGACTGGCCCTGAGCTCAGCCTCCAACTCACATCACAGCAATCCTCCTGCCTCTGCCTCCTGAGTGCTGGGATTACAAGCGTGAGCCACCACGCCCAGCACTGTAGTATGTGGTACTGGTTGCTGTTGGGCGTGAGTTTCCACACCCAGTATAGTATATTGTTACCAGGAATAGAACCCGGGTCCTTGTGCTTGCAAGACAGGCACCGGAACCACTGAGCTAACTCCCCGGCCCCTGCATCCAGCATCTTTGAGCTCAGGTGTCAACCTGAGTCACAAAGACAGTGGTGACTGCTGCAGGCTCTATCCAAGGCCCTGTCATCCCTTAGGATCTCAGCATGGAGGGAAATCCTGCTAATGGGAACTCAGCTATAGTCATCACACCCATTGCACCTGCTACCACTTCTTCCTTGGGGCTCAAGGAAGTGAGAATCCTACAGGATTTTCAAGAAGACCAGGGTCCCACCTGACCATCTCCCTGTTCCCGTCACCATGGCATGAGTGGCCAAGAAGCTCTTTGAAACAGAGCAAAGGTGGTGGCCAAACAATTGGCTGTGTCATTCCAAACTCCTCCAAGCAAATTACATGGAGAGCAAGTAGGAGTCATTATGATTTATATAACTACATGCTGCAGATTTCATTAAATGAAGCCAGCTTTGCAGTTATCATTTGCAGGGTTGTTTGCCTGGTCCTTAATCTTAATTTGCAAATGGCCATTTTCTCATGAAGACCTTCTGCTGCTGAGCAGCAAACCTAACACCTTCCATTCACCAGGTCCTCAGCTAAGGAGATGCCCACTAGGGGACGCAAGTGGTAAAAGGCCTGAAATAGATCTTCTCACAGCAGCTGGAGAAGAAGAGGCTGAGGACACCAAGAGCAAAGGCTGATATCAGGCAGGAGCTTGCCTAGGGCCAGGTAGGCCAAGGCCGGATCCCGTCCTGCCCCCCACAGGGACATTAATGTCAGTGGAGTGACCACCAGATATGTCACTGAAACTTATAGTTAAGTTGCAGGCAGCAGCATGAAGACGAACAGCTGAGAAAGTATAATGCTGGCCGGGAAGGAGTGCTCATGCTGGGAGACCTCACAGCAGTGACTGTGGCCTGAGAGCCAAGGGTGGAAGAAGCACCACTGTGTTGGGGCAGAGGATGCGGCTTTCCCAGGGTGGGCCCTTGTGGCTGTCTTGTTCCCTCAGTGCAGCTTCGTACAGTCTCTGGGACTGTCTTACCAAATGTCAACCTGACCCCTACACTTCAGCTTGGCCAGGGCTGAGGGATTTTTCTCTCAAGGGAGCTGGCATGGGTTCTAGATGTTGAGGAGCCGACAGCCTCTCTTGACTACACAATTCACTAAAGAAGAAGTGACCAAAGGGCTATGCCTCACTCCAGGGACACTAATCACAGAAGGAGGGCCTCAGCAGCCATCCCTGATGCTGGGTGATTGATGGGATCACAATGGTCACACAGCTCTGGGCAGTCCCACGGAGGCAGCACTGAACCACAGCTGGGCAGGTGCGGTGAGCAAATGTGGGCCAGAGGGACACAGCCAGGCTTCAGTCCAGAAGCACTTCCTGGGTAGGACTGGGGCAGTACAGGCTCTGTGACAGAGAAGGCAGAAGGGAAAAGGAAAGAAGACTCTGGGCAGTGACAGAGATCCTGCCCTGGTGTCAAGTGCTGCTCACTGCAGAGCCGAGAGTGGGCGCCCAGGTCTCATACTGCCCTCTTCTGTCAGGTTCCAGGGCTGCATTGAGCACTGTGCTGGTGCTGTAGCAGTTCCACAGGCTGGCTGCCCCAGGGCCCAGCAGGCAGAGGGGTCAGGGATTGCTTCTCTACAGGTAGAAGGGAGGGGACTGAGTAATCTGGCAGTTCTAAGCACTGGGATGAGTTCCGGCTCCATTTTCCCCTCCATTTCCGAGTGGTGTGGGCTGTCTGATCAGGTTACCCAGTCCTTGAGGCCGGCACCACATCACACTCAGTTGCTGTGGCTGATGCTGTCAGCTCTGTTAGTCTGTAGGTGCCAGTGGGATGATGCTCCAATGTACCCTGTGTGGGCTTCGATCGTATTTGTTGTGCTCATGCGTCTTGTCCTCGGGCTATAGTTGGTGTCCACAGCCAGGGTGCTCCGCTGGCAGCATAGCCCATGGCTGTGGGAGGTTGCTAAGTGTATTGCCTCTGCCACCATACAGCCACACACCCTGGACTGGCTGCTGTGCTGGCACAAGCTCCTTCCTGCCCCTCACTTGTGACAACTGCCTTCCAAGGGACAAAGCCTGGCTCAGCTCAAGATCTAGTTTCAGAAAAAGGCTCATTACTGTGCCCGGGTTCCAGCTGTGCCACTTTCTGGCCCGAAAGGAAAATCAACCTGAGCTTAGCAGCACTTGGACACCAGCTTTCACTGTTAAACCTTCCTTGCTTCAGAGAATGACACATGGACCATTTAGCTGATTTCCTGCCAGAGAACTCACGACCACTGTGCATGGTTTGGAGTCGCATCTGTATGACAGTTTCTCCCAGAGTTTCACTGCTGTGCTCACAACAGGAGGGTCTGGCCCCCAACATCACAAAGCTCACGTCAGGTTCGGGCTCTGCCACTGTTGCTTTTGACCTTGGACAAGTGACTTCAACTCCTGGGCTCAGTCACTTCCTGTGCAAACTGTGCTTCAGAGATGCAAGATGAGCCATGTGACTCCCTGGCTACCTGCCCCAGCTACCTGGAGCACCCGGAGTACTCATCAAATAACAGGGACGTGCTGTTATTTGTGTAACTAGTTGCAGAGCAAATAAAGTCATGTGTCTTTTAATAGAACAATTAATTTCTCAAGTTTCCTGTGTGCCCAGATTGCTGAGCACACAGCACTTCCCGGTGAGGCCCAGGACACTTAGCATGATGAGGAAGCTCTGCTCCAAACACTCCCGGGGCTGGAATCCCCACTTCCTGGAACTATTTCATCCCAGGTTGACATGGAAACCTGCACCATCCCTTGAGCCTGTCGTTTGCTTCTGGAATGCTCAGGCTGGTCCAGTAGTGGTTCTCTAGGATGCAGAGGAGGAGGGCAGGGCGGTGTCCATCCATAGTCCTATAGTCCAGGATGCAGGCATGGGCCTGTCCTCCATGTACTGTAGCACTCATTGCAGATGCCCATCATGGCCCAGCTGAGGCTGGCAAGGGCTAACTCAGCCCAAGCTGCCCATCACAGAGAGATGATAGATGGGAGATAGATAGATAGACAGACAGATGGATGAGTGAATGATTGGTTGGATGGATGGATGGATAGATAGATGGATGGGCAAAGATAGATCAGTTGAGTGGATAGGGAATGGGGGAGATCGTGGATAGCACACATTGCGTGTATATAGATCTCATGTGGCTGGCTTCCGGCCAGCATGGGCTTCTTATGCTTCAGGGAGACCTGCTTTCCTTCTTCCTAGAACTTTCTGGGCTGTGGGCACAGCTGGGCCCAGGCTTCACCCTCTACCCAGAGCTCAAACTCACTGGTGCCCAGTGAGGAACAACAGGAGGGGTCAGGTTGAGAGACTAAGCAGAAATGAGCAGAGTCCGAGACAAACGGCCTGCAGTTCAGTCCTGTGCACACGCAGGTGGTTCCTCAAACTTCTTCACACCTCCATCTCTACCCCTGGAAGGCAGTGACCCTGAGGACTGCTGGGAGACTCAGTCACATGCTGAGAGCATGCTGTGAATGTGGTCATTACAGTCTCAGGCTGCAGCTCTGTCACCACCCCCCATGCCCGTGGCTGTGCTTGCTCATCCAGGCTCTCTGCTATGGCTTTCAAGCTGCCCAGTGTAACAGATGGAAACAAAACCATCCCTTCACTTAGGAGATCTGACTCCCAGTGCCAGTCCATCCTCGGGATTCCCGGTATTAGTAAATAGCTCCACTGAGCCTGAGCATCTGCACCTGCAGGTCAGAAGGTCAGAGTCAGAGTGCCTCTAAAATCCTCCTTGCCCAGAGATGTGTGTCTCTCTTATCTCAGAACAGTGACAGTGAACCTTCAGAGCGTTCAGTGATGACTAACAGCCTATTGCAGCTCGTGTGCCATACAATTAGCACCATGGTTAGAATATTGCTGGGTACACGAAAGGTGTTTAACCAAGAGTCCTTTAGCCCACAATGCCGATGTTTACTGTCCATTGTGATTACAGTTGCTTCCTGGAGTTCTATCCAGTGGGAAGATGCCTGAAGCACTGCTTACCATTACTGAACTTTTATGAGAGGCTGGCTGCTCTGCCATCAAATCCTCCCACAGGCTACTTCATTCATTCTGCTCAGTGGTGCTTGAGTTGGATGCAGCCAAACCTCAGCATGCACAGGGCCACAGCCCCAGAACCCAGTGATTCTCAAGTCCCTGCATAAAATGAAGCTGTACTGATAGAGGATCTGTGGTATCCTTTTATACACTTGAGTCATTCTAGATTTGGTACAATGTAAGTGCTATGTAGATAGTTGAGTCACTATTGTGCATGTGGCTGAGCCTCCCAGCAGGCCTCAGGCATGAACATGAGGTCACCTGCCTTCCAAGGGTAGAGATGGAGGCAGGGAGAGGTTTTAGGAACCACCTGAGTGTGCACAGGACTGAGCTGAGGAATGGGCCTTTAGAAGATCCTTGACTGTAGGCTGGGTCAGCAGAGTGTCCTGGGATCCCTCTAAGAACGCACAGCTCATGCAAGAACCAGCTTTCTCCCAGCTGGGACCCACATGCTTGTGGAACAACTGAATATAAGCGAGGGCTGACTTGCACTCACTGGCAGCTAAGCAGCAGATTCACACTCTCCGCTGTTCATCTCCAGTGAGCACATCCTGGTACAGACTTTTGGGATCCATCCTGGCCCCAGAAAGCAAAGATAACAGGCCCATCTGTGAGCCTCTCCATGCCAGGCTTCATCAAGGCTACCACCGACCCTGGCAAAACCGTGGCAAATGCTCTTGCCATATCTGCTGGGGAAACCAATCTGCTGGGTACAGATGCCAGAACCACCCAAGACAAAACCAACCCTGGCCATGCCCAGGCTGGCAGTGAACAGGAGAAGACCGGGAAGAAGCAGGCCAGGCTGATTACTATGCATCGACATGTGAGGGCCCGGGGCTGCGGTGTGGAGGCCAGCACTGTAGGCCTCTGTCATTCAGCCACCAAGTCTTGGGCAGCATCCCCGAAGCAGATGACTTCAGAATAAAGACTTACTGGACCAAGTAATTAATACTTGAATGAAAGATAAGCAATGGGCAAAAGGGAAGAGCACAAGGCACTGACAGCTTGGGGGATGCCCCCTGAGTTAATTCCTTGAACCCCTCCATCATTCAGCCCCACAGCTGCAGCACCACAGGGTAAAGGTAAAACTAACTGAAGGAGCTGAGATCCGGACCCTCAGACTCTGGACCCAGTGAGGCTGCTGCCTACACCAGTCTCACTTCCTATGTACACATTTATTTACACTATCTCCTTAACAACCAAGCGAACCCGGCATAGAGTAATTCCATAACGACCACATCCATCTGGATAGATAAAATCAGTCTATTGATGCAAATTGCAATTCTGAGTGATTTGGGGTCCTGTATGTCCTTGATTCATGTGTCCATTTAGCATGCCTATTTTTGGAGGAGCAGATCTGGTCTCCCCTCAGATGAAAGGAGGGTGTAGAAGCAAAGTTCCACAGGGGTGCAGGAAGATGCAGTCACGCTCTGGGCACTGGGCTGAGGCTGGTGCTGTGCATGTGGGTACAGCTGTCCTGTTGGCCCAGAGACTAATCTTATCTCTCTGGCTGGTGTCTGGTTTCCCTGAGAGGAGCAAGGGACCCAACTTCCATCTGCTGAGAAGCAATTCTTGTGGAGGAACAGGGGAGACCCAGAAGGCAGGCCTTGGTCTGGGTGAATACACTTGGGGTCTTGGGGTGTCCATCTACTCAGTTCTTGTCCCGGGCACATGCAGGGCTGGTCCATGAGGGCTGGCTCCAGGCCTGCTGCTTTGAGGCCTATACTGTGCTGATGAGATGTACACAGATGTGGCCTTGAGATATTAATGGAAGTCTGATAATAACACATCTCCCCAGCCAGGAAACACAGAAAAGCTATCCCCAGCAAGATTACATTTATTTTTATTTCTCAGGAATCGAGACAAGCACAGCAGACAGAGTTGTTGCAATCACTTTGGCTTGTACAAAGCTCTGAGGATTTTTTTTTTTTTTATCAACTTGAATATACACTGAAAAATGTTTATCAAGTGCCTACCCACAGCCAGGCTTTTACTGTCTGGTGGCTCTGTTATTTTCCTTTCTTTTAAAGAAATTTTGTCTCTAATTTATGCTATCTTGTCTTTTTTCTATTCTCTTGTAAGATGCCTGAAATTCTCTCTGAAACAAGGCAGGTTATAATTAAACTGTGTAGCACAACACTGCAGGAAGCTGACACCAGCATAAGATGCATTAATCATTGTTTCTTATATTTGTTAGTTTTACAATGTATGAGGAACTTTCACCTCCATTGTTTCATCTTATTTGCATAGCAATACTTCGAGAGAGGCAGGAATTATTTCCCTATTTTATGAAAACTGAAGATGAGGTCTGTGTGGCTAATAGACTGGCTTCTGTTGGGTGGACCTTGGACTTGAATCCATCGCAGCCACACTTGCTCCAGGCTTCTTTCACTGCACCCAGCTGAAGTGTACCATGGGACAGAGGACTCTTGTTGTACTCAGAAAGGGCTAGGCACATCTGGAATGTGCTGCTCCACTATGGCCCTTGTATTGCAGAGGAGACTTTCCACGAAGATGAGCAAAGTTGGAGGCCATGTTATACAAACTCTCATCGAGGCCCAGGAAAAGTCTCCAGGGAAGATTCCAAGAGAAGCACCCACATAGTCCACAGCACTGCACCCTGCAGAGTGGACCTGTCTTTACATTCTGCATGTTAGAGACAGACCCCCCCGGTGGATGCAGAGGAAGCCCACAATTCCTGTACCACTGTCTGCTGGCTCTCCTTCTTACCAGCCTCTTTTTTTATCTGTATCAGTGAGGATAATTTTGACTTCAACAAGTAGAATCCCAACAGGAAGAGGGTTTGACAGTGGGAAATATCATCATCTTACAAAGCCAGAGGAAGAGTTATGGAGCAGTCCAAGTGTAGAACACCTGAGAGCTCAATAATATTGCCAGTAACTGGGTCTTCACACTTCTGAGCTGCTGGAAATAACAAGGCCAACACCATCACAAATGGCTACTAGTAGCAATCAGGATGGTGCACTTTCCTGTTCACCTCCATCAAGGAGTGAGAAGAGTTCATCTGAGGCACAGAATAAAACTCCTACCTTGTGCTTCTGTGGCTCAGCTAAAGTTATAGCTGGAGCCTGATCAGTCACAGTCCACTTGGAGTCACACGCACTGCTAGATGGGGTTGATCAGGGGTTCACCGTGGAATTTACCCAGGGATGAAGTGACTTTCTCTGAGGCATGTCGACTGCATAGCAGATGAGTTGACTCATAAAAAATTCAGGTTCTGCTGCAGTCTGGGAGAAATGTCAGTTCTGGTATCCAAGAGCCGCCATTAAGCACTCGGTCCTTGTTCTGGGACTGCAGGGCCTGGTTCAGGTGCCTGAGAGGAGCTGCTCAGTGGGCCCAGGGCTCCTGCTTTGAGGCCCTTACTACGCTAATGAGCTATATGTTGATGTGACTTTAAGATATTAAAGACACTTCTGCACCACTGCACTTCCTTCCACTCCTTGACAGCCCTGGAGCCTTTGGCTCAGTCTGGGTCAGTCTGTTTCATCTCCTGGCCCCATGGATCACTGGCCATCAAACTGCCCTTATCAGAGAAAGCCTGGTGACTTCCAGGCTTCTTCTTCCAGAAGAAACAGCTGGAATAAAAGGCCTTTTATTTTCCTCAAAGCAAAAGTGATACATGGCTAGAAGTCCCTAGAACTCTTCTTGCTGTGTTCTCCTATTACAGAGAAAATGCAGCCTCAGAGAGTTCCAACACACGGAGAATATGAGTCCAGCCTGAAGAATTGCTCAGCAGTGGCTCAGAGCCCCAAGGACACTACAAACTCCTGACCTAAACTGCCTCTGAAACTCAATCTGTCACTGAACCTCCAACTACTGAGTTGTCCTCATTACTTTCTCAGCCGTCTTCAGCTTTGTTTCTGTTCCTTGCAATGTGACCAATCCTTGGTAGAGCAGAATATAGTTCAACCACATGAAAATGTTTCTAGTCATGAGAATCACTCTCAGAATTAAATAGGCAGCTTCTGTTCTTCTTTGTCTCAGGTGACAGGAGGTGTGCAGGCAGGGGCTGGCCGGCCATCTGTCCAAGAGGCTATAAAAAGGATTTGTGCACCGTGGGAAGTCAAAACAACTACCTCCTAAGAACTCTTCCAATGAGGAGACTCTAATACCTCAACGAAACCAAGAAGAAAGTAGGTGAGCTCAAACACACCCTGGAAAGTCCAAATCAGAGTGACTTAAGTGAAAAATGAGAATCTTTTCTTCCGGTGCAGCACTAGAAAGGATACATGACTCATTTATTCATTTCTTCTTTGTTTCATCCCCTTACTCAACAGATATGATTTGTCCTTTAAATATATGCTAGGCATGAAAGATATAAGGATAAACAAAACTAAGACCTAGATTTCATGCAACTTAATTCCAGTTGTCACACTATGGTGGAAAAGTGGGGGCTTCGGATTCAGAAACATCCAAATGCCAGTTGCTAACCCTGAGCTGGCTTCTTTGAAATTCAGTCTCTTTATTGGCTAAATGGAGGTTCTAAGACCTTCCTCATAAAGTAACTGGAAGGCTAGATGTGATAATGCATTTATCCAAAATCTCTAACAAAGGCCAAGAACACACCAGTCAAAAATAGATGATATTTCCCATCCATTGCTATAACATTGACAGATATCACTTAAACGGTGTATTATTCAACTTACCATCATTGGAACAAAATGCCTGACATCCACAGTTTAGAGGAGAAGTTTCTCCAGGTGATAGTTTCAGAGGGTTCGGTGTGTGGGTGGCTGGCTCCAAGGCAGAAGCAGCACAGTGAGAGGGAGTAGTCAGGACAGCTGGGTGGCCCGGCCGCAGCCAGGAGCAGGGAGAATAGGGAGGAGCCAGGACAAGAGCAATCCTTGCAGGTCATGTCCCGGTGACCACCTCTGTGGACATGCCCCGCCTCCTCACAGCACATTCTGCCATGAACCACATGACTGGATAAAGTCTCTGATGAATGCTGTCACCTTCAGGGAACCCCACCTCCAAACACAAATGCCGAGGGGCACATTTAGATCTAAACAAGGAGAACAGCCCCACATTTCGTATCCTGCACAATCTTCACAAAACTCAGCGGAGAGCAGATGTGTGTAGAACTATGGAAGAGCATAATTTGTTTTTGTTTTTTGTTTTTTAGTTTTTTGAGACAAGGTCTCCTTTGTAGTTAAGGCTGGCCCTGAACTCGACCTCAAACTCAGCAATCCTCCTGCCTCTGCCTCCCAAGTGCTAGGATTACAGGCATGAGTCTTATGCCTGGCACTGCGGTATGTGGTACTGACTAGTAGTGGATGTGAGCCACCACATCCCTCATTGTGGTATGTGGCTACCAGGGATTCTACCAGAACCACTGAGCTGAATCCCCAGACACAACTTGAAGTAAATTAGACAAACATCATTTCTTTCTTTCTTTTTTTTTTTTTTTTTTGGTGAGGGGTTCTCGCTCTGTAGTTCAGGCTGGGCCTGAACTCGCTATGTACTCGGACTGGTGGCAATCCTCCTGCCTCTGCTTCCCAAGTGCTGGGATTCCAGTCATGGGCTGCCATCTTGCCCAGCAACAAATATCATTTCAATGAGACCAAAAGGTATAAAGTATCTAATTTCATTTGTTCATTCATTCAACTAACAAGGTAAAAACTGTTTTGGGTGCTTAGATCTAACAGTGACCAAAACAGAAAAGTTCCTTCCCTCATGCTCTACTGGCTATGGAAACACAGGTAATAAAATATAAAGCTCAAAGATGAAGCTCAATGATGTAATGCCTGCTTGCTTCTGCCAATCATTCTATGTTACTGGAAGGCACAACTCTCCTCCTCACACAGGCCCTTCACCTTCAGGGCAGTAGCCCTGCACCTGATCTTCTGCACACACTGAGTCTCTCTGACTTCTGCCAGAAGAAAAGACTGTCTGGTTTTAAAGTACTGGTGATTATTTAGGTCTACCTGAACAATGTATGTCTCAAAGTCAGCTGATCAGCAACCTTAAATATGCCTGCAAGCTCCCTTTTGTCCTGTAACCTAACATGATGTGATATCATATGTACAAGAGGAAGCACATAGAAATGAGAGTTGTCTTAGAATTCTGCTTATATCACTTAGTGGGGTTTTCTTAAGGAGTTTATTTAACTGCAGAATATGGTGGAAATAGAAGCAAAAGAAAAGTAGAAACCCTAAAATTTGGGATAGTCACATTGAAGTTACTCTCAACACTTACCCTTTCCAAGTACATCTCTGGAAGTGTTGTGATTAGAATGTTAGTAAGTGTGGACAATGAACGTCATTTTGATGAGTCTTATGGAAATGAGAAATATCTCATGGGAAGCCGGAGAAAAGGCCATCCTTGTTATGAAGTGACAAGAAATTGGACTCAATAGTGTCCATGTCTTTGAATTTCATGAGACATAGAATGTAAAAGGATGAACTAGACATCTGGCTAAATCTCTGAGCAAAGTGCTCAAGGCTCGGCCTAGCTTCTCTTGACTGCTTATAACAAATACAAGTGGGAAAAATGAGCTAAAGATGGAATTTATGATCAAAAAGGAAGCAGAATGTAAAGACTCAGAAAGCTCTCAGCTGGCTGTGTAAAGAATGAAAGGTGTATCTGGGAGAGAAAATCACAGGCATGAATAAGCTTCCATAAGAAGATGAGTGTGAACACAAAGAAACCTAGGGGACCTGTCCCCAGTCCTTCCATCAAGACCAAGGGAGAAGACCTCAGGGACACTTTGGAGATCTTGGTGACTGGCACTGCTGTCACAGAGTGCTGGGGATTGAGGGCCTGATGGTTTCCAGGGAAGGACCTGGGGAGTGCACGAGTCCTTAGGGCTTAAAGCCCAAGGCCTCCCCCAATTCTAGTTCTCTTGAAGGGCCTCTCACCTCTATGGCCCACACAGACACACGGCCCTACCTGCTGCTCTGTCCACTTGAGGATCACTCTCCAGCCTGCAGAGTGTGCAAGTTGTGAGGCTTGACTGACTCTACCTGCATTTCAGATGGTGCCTTGGAGACCCTCCAGGGCCAGCCAGAGATGGCCGCAGGAGCAGCTGCAGAGGCAACCCCCAGTACGGCAATGCTTCAGGAAGCTGGAGGTGCAGGGATGGCCCTGAAACCCAGAACAGTAGAGCAAGCAGAGTAGATTGCCACCCTGGGGCAGTCACAGACACAGGGCTCCACCCCGTAAGAGCTGTAGTGTGGACTGTGCCCAGCAACACTGTGGGGACTATGGGGCTTTAGTGACCAAGTCACCAGTGTAGTGTGTCTTCAGGTGGAGTACGAAGTCAAGTATGATTCTTCTCCAGTCTCAGGATTTCATACTGTTTGCCTCAATGGTTTGGGGACTTACTTGGGACCTGCAGTCCTTTTCTTCTTTGATATCTCCTCCTTTTCAAGTGAGAATGTCTGTCCTATGTCTGAGCCCCACTAAGCTTTGAAAGCATGTAACTTACTTAATTTTACAGGCTCACTCCTGGAAGGGGAATTTCCTTCAGTATGAATCACACCTTGAGTCTGATCCAGAACTGACAGGTGTTAGATGAGACAGTGGGCTGAAATTCTAAAGTTGCTGCTGGAATGAGTTGACCGTGGGGCTAGTGGGATGGGCTGACTGAGCAGGACAACTATGGTCTGAGCCTTTGTGTCCCATCCAAACTTCACGTCCAGTGAGACAGTATGAAAAGGGGAGACTCTCAGGCGAGGATTGGCCTTCGGAGCTTGGTCCTCGTAGGTGGTCGGAGCACTCTATAAAAGGCCTCCCTGGCCATGTGAGAGCACAGCCTGTCTCCCTTCGCTACATGAGAACACACAGCACACAGTCTTGGCACGGAAGTAGTGAATACCCCTCCCCACACTCCAGACTGCTGGCACGCAGTCACTAACTTTCCACCTCCAGAATGGTGCAGAATAACTTCCTGTGCTTTACGCCTTTCCGCACCCTGAGCATTTTATAAGAGCAACAGGAAGAGCCTACAACAGCCTCATCCTCAACCCAGCGCTTCCCACTCTCTCAGTGTCACACTCTGGGGTGGACACTGGCAAGTCTGTGCCCGTTGAAGGATGGCATGGCAGAGTGTCCCCATGGGCTTCTGCCAGGGAGGAGAGAGCTAGTGACAGAGAACACGTGCCCCTGGCTCCCTGGTCTCACCATAAAGACTGTCCAGAGGACAAAGCCTGGGAGACATGGTTTTCTGATCTCGTTATTGAAAGTCTGTTGAGTCCTGGTTGGGCCCCCAGGCCAGGACAAGTAAAATAATAGGCTTGAGCCTATGTCCCACAAGGGAACTTCTGGACCATGACATCATTTCTTTAGCTTCATACCCCACTCTTACATCACAGCATGCTCAGGACAGGAGACTTACACTTGCTTTAGAAAGAAAAATGAAGTTTTCATTTATAATACTGTTCACACATTGCTAACTTCTAATACTGTATTGACTAATATTTGTCTTTTCTTTTTCTAATGAGATATTTCAGTAGAGAAAAGAGAAAACATAAGAATGAGGAACATGGTTTCCTGCTCATTCAGATTTTACCACTGACCTCAAAAGGCTCAGGCTTCCTCATCTGTTTTCTCATTGCAAATATTTCAGAAGTTTCTCTTAACAGTGAGATGCTGGTGCAGGAAGAGATAGACAAATCCACAGAACAAAATAAAGGGCCTAGAATGGCTTCCAGTACATATGATCATTTAATCTATGATAAAGGGGGCATTGCGCAGCCACGAGGAAGGGAAGGGTCACTAACAAATGGCTCTGGGACTTCTGGATGGTGAGTCAGGGGAAAATCAATTGCAAGCCCTCACTGCACATTGTGCAGTAAATCAATTCCGGATGGGCTGAGACTCACACAAAGAAAATCCAGCCTTAGAAAAACTTGAGAAAAAGGGAAGTCATGAGAATTTAATCTAAGGAGGAGAAAGTTTTCCAAGCACAAAATAGAAGAAAACACAGAGGTCAAAAGTCTTTGATTCACACTTTTATTTTAAAAGCCAAAACATTGAGATATACAAAAGATAAAATCAGACTTGAAATAATACTTTCAGTAAGTGCTATATAAAGTGTTAACTTTTCTATAAATAGCCCACATCAATCCATGTAAAAGAATGGTAGAATTAGATCAATACATGGCCAAAGTTATAAAAATTTTACCTGTAGAAAATATATCTGGTAAGCAAATATGGGAAAAGATCTAAACTCACTTGTAAGGAGCTAGTAAATTTTAGTAAAATTTAAAAAAAATTTTAAAAACTAGAAAATTTTAAAAATCAGTGAATTTTTAAGGCCATATATTTGACAAAAATGCTTTAAAATAAGAATACTCAATATTGGTAAAGGTATAGAGACAATATTTTACCCATATATTGTGTGTGCATTTGTGTGACACTTTTATGAAATAGTTCAATAATTTGTACTAAGACACTTGAAAATATTCCAGATAAGTTAGGGCTGCATTTGCAATTGTGAGCATCGGCCCCAAAGTGTTACGCTAAGGTTGGAAGGAAAGCAGAGCTTGGGGCGCTGCTGGGAGGCTCAGTCGCAGCATCTAGAACTGTCAATACTCAGTCTTCCTGAACGCTAACAAGAACACGCTCACGTGCTTCCTGCTATGCTCATGGGCATGTCACTCAGGGTTACAGGAAGAAGCAGACACATACTGGAATAATTCATGCATCTCTAGGAAAGAAACTGTTTACAAAACACAGATAGCTTCCAAGATAGGCTGAAGCCCAGGGCTGTAAAAGAATCCCTGTCGTTGGCTCCAGCCCACTGGATCAGGGAAAAAATAACTTCTGGGCTGGAAAAAGAGTTACAGGAGAATCTACCTTGTCAGGAGCTGTCACCTGCTTGGAGACATAGTCTCCTCAAAGCCACTGCTAGAAGAAGGACCCAGCAGGGCACAGGCTCTTGTCCCACTGTCCTCTTCTCTTCAGGAACTTGCCAGGATCCTGCACTCCTATATCTGAGGTAGAAGAAGCTTTCTGAGAAGTGAAAGAAATACATTTAAATGCTAAGTTTTGAATTAGAGTGATTAGTAATATGTTTCTTCCATTCTTATTTTTCAAATTCCAGAACTGGTGGAAAATCAGGAAGTCATTCCTTCACCTTTGTGTCTCTAGCATGTGGCAGAGTGTCTGGAGCAGCACAGGAGAAGTCAAGCTTCAGTCAGCCCTCTGGCTCCACCCTCCGGGCTGCTCATCCCCTCACACTGTGGCCAAGTTTCTAGCTTCCATCTGGGAGATGCACAGATACCACACCCTACTGGGTCCTCGAATGGTGGGGTCAACTCTCTTCCACTCGTATTCAGTGTTAGCCGCAGCTAGCCCACCTCACGCAGGGCACTGAGGTCAAAGCCCCCACATTTGTACCTGCCATTGGTCTGTGTTATTGGTCAGAGCCACTCTGTCCTACCACTGCTTCCCAGTTTCTCTCACATCTCAAGAATACAGAAACCCTGGCCAACTTTACTTCAGTGGAACCTAAGTCTTAAGAGGTCTGACATTACTGGGCAGCCACAGTTTTCCATTGAGCAAGATTATGGGGTGAGGGGAGACCAGAAGGCTCAGAAGACCCTTGGGGCCTGAACATGACTTACGAGCAGCAGAAATTCTTCTTCATGGGAATCATGTCGATCTTGTTTCCTGTGAGAGGGGCGCAGGCTCCTTCTCCAGGTTTCTCGGTACATGTCCAAAATGTTAGAAGACTCTCAGCTAACACATGGCGAGAATAGGGACTTTGCTCAGTGGAAACACTAGTCTCAGTGCACCAGGACCGACACACAGGCTGAGCACAAGGCTGCTGGGCCAAGAAGCAAACGCTCTTCCAAGAGTGATCAGGTGCAGCCATGTGGAGGTCTGCCCTCACTTCCACTGGTGGCTACCTTCTGGCCACGGAGCTTAGCTACCTTTAAGGGATCTTCACACCTTATGTGATAGTGCTAGACTCCCAGGTTTTGCTCCTAGAAAGGGCTGTAATGAGTCTTTCATTACCTCCCTATCATTCTAGCTGGCCAGTTACTTCTGAGCAGTGGAGGAACTAAAGGGGTGAGGAGATGGTAGGTCTGTGACTGTGACTACTGTGTCCTGGCTATACAAGGTCAGAGGAGGGAGTGTGTCAGAAGCTGCAGTGGGGGTAGAGCACAGTTTCATTTTGGACCAAAACTGTTGGTACTGGCAGCAGTGTGAAGGGACATAGCCACACTTGGAGTTTTTGCTAGTCACGGTGAGTACAAAGGGTTCCCTGTGAGGGAAGGAAGGGAGAAGTTACATCATCGCTTTTAGGACACAGCTTCCTGTTTTCTGGTTGAAGGTATTGGCCAGGTGGTGGTGTCAACAGGGGAAGTCCACAGTGCTGGAGCAATCACCTGTTACCCTGCTGTGCCTCTGTTGTTCATGGCCCATGCTGTGTAAGCTGAAGAGCACCTACGAAGAATTCTTCTGACCCCTAACTGACAGGCTCGCCCTCTGCTGATGCTCATGGGCAGTGATATAGACAGAACAGCAGCCCCTTCACCCTCCACCAGTGCTGGGAGCCCCAGGTCCACTCCTCCCTTCCATGGCCTTGACTCCCAATCTCTTGTTCTCTCCCTCAAGCTGCGCAGAAGTATTTATGCACTGTGCACAAGTCCGCCTGTGGATCTGCCCCTGCACCTCCACTTCTTCCCTTGAAATATACCTCTCCTTTGCTCTCCTCCAGAGGCAGCCCAGAGAAGGACGAATGTGCAGCATTGCCCACTTCCAGAACTCAAGCCACACTGATGTCACAACCAACCCTGTTCTCCTTCCTGTTTAGTCACCACAGGAGACTCCCATGGAGCACAGGCAGAGGCACAGGAGAGGCAGTGAGGCAGCACAGGCATCTGGACTCCCTCGTAGTGTCCAGGGCCCCTAGGCCCAGTGCCACACATCCTTCTGTATTGAGAGCAAAAGGCTACACTGGGCCATGGTGCAGCATTGTCTTGGAAGCATCATGTTAGTGAATAGCAGAGACCTTGGTGTCACTTAGTGCCTCACAGCCACCTACTCAGGCCCTACCTGGGCCCAGTGATCCTCTTAAAGTGGGGAGTAACTGTGCCTGGGGCCTGAAAGGACAAAGCCACCTGAGAGGACTTCCCTAACAACAGGAGCCTGGATCTTTGGATGCAGAGGACTGAGCCTGCATTGACCCTACAGGAAGGGAACAAGTGGAAAAAAAATCACTCAATTGCACTGGTCTGCTCTCTGCCCTGCCTCTGCTCTCTTGCCAGGAGAGAAATTGCTGGTGTGCCCACACTGGCCAGCTCCCCAGACATGCAGCAGGGCCAAGGAGCGGTGTGCAGGGCAGGGGAGATGTAACAGTGTGGAGAGGGCGAGGGCTGTGCTTGCTCCAGCAGATGGCTGAGATCAGCGCAGGTGTGGGGCCAGAGCGGCTGCAGCAAATCAAACGGTGTTGCTCTGTGTTGGCAAACACATCTAAAGTGGTGCGTTATCACCCCACAAGCTGCTTTCAGTCTGAGATGGTGAACTCTCTCAGAACACTATGGCTTTTAAATAAGTTATTTCTTCATAGTATAGTAATTTGAAAATAACAAGTATTAGCTTGATATTATAAACATTAAAAAATATAAAACATGCATTTAGGAGGGTAAAATACAAATTTTCCAAGGATATACAAAAAATGAAATACTTAGCAAACTTGATCATGGGGCAGGACACAAAGTAAGGACTCCACAAATTTCAGTGGACTAAACCCATAGAATGTATTTTCTGGCCATCATGGAAATGAGACAAGCATTAGAGATGATAAGACAAATGGAAAATGCCAGCAGGACTGGAAATAAAGCAGCGTTCTCCAACAGAAACCTTGAGTCCAAAAACAAATCACAATGTGTGTGAGAAGGTATTTTGAACTGAATTATAACAAAATATCTGTACTTCATTGATATTATATTCTTAACTGTATTTAAGGGAAATATCTCTGAAAATAAAAGATATGCATATCCTTCTCCAAAGGCCAGCCAAGGAATATAGTTAAACCTAGAAGTCAGAAAGAAGAAAATAATAATATTGACAGAATTTATGAAGTAAAACGTAAACATAGAATACAGACTTTTTACAGCCAATGGTTGAGTCTAATAAAATTGAAAAATTCCCTGGAGATGTCAATGAAGAAGAGAGAGATAAAGCCCACATTACAGGAGTGGAGACAGAAAAGGAGATGGAAGACCTAGGTCGACTTCCAGGAGGGGAACTTGCTAAAATATATTTCATCAAAAGGGAGCAAGAATGGATGAGCAGGAGACTGCAGGTAGATCTCTAATTTAAGATAAGCTTTCTACTAAGTGTCCAAACCTGAGACAATTTCCACACCTCAAGCTCACCAAGCCTGCACGCATGGCCTCTGCCATACCACATCAAGCACACAGGTGAGATTTCCTGGTCCTACCTCAGGGCACGTGGCCTATACTCCAGCAGCAGTGGCTGGAGAGCAGGTGCCTGGCCTGAGCCTGGCCAGTCCCCCATAACTCATGTGAAATGTGACAGCTGTTGTGTCACTTTTGGGGACGGAGACTGTCAGATAGGATTAGCCAACCAGGGGTCAGTGCCTTTCCCTGGAAGTGAGATGGGATCAAGTACCCCAAAGGCGATCACCACAGAGGGAGCTGAACTTGCATCCTATCTCTTCTGCATGCACATGCCTGCCCTTCTCTTTCCACTGCAAGTAGAAGGTGAGCAGGTGATGCACCACACCCTAGGATATGCTGTCCTCCAGATCCATGTGCAAATATAACCTCTACTCTTTCCCAATTGCCCAGTCTCTGGCATTCTGTTTAGAAACAGACAGCGAACAACAATGAAGGAAAACATCTACCTATTTCAAGTGCCACTGAACTGACGTTAATGTCTGTAGAATTGAGCCATGTTCCCAGCTCCTCTATTAGAAGGAGGGGTAGGAGCACAAGTAGAGATGAATCCTGGCCGGGATCCCTCTTGGTAGTGTCCACTGGGCAGCAGAACCCAGCACTTATTTCCCCTGAATGTATAGCTGGGCAACAGCTGATAGCTGAAGAGGTCCCCAAATGGAGTCCTTGGCCTGTATGGCAAGGGAAATTACACTGGAAATGCACCACCTCTGAGGCTTCCCCTGTCCGTGAAGGTAGTAAGTGTTCCAGAGGGACGGTAGAGGTCAATTACATTTTCGAAGATCCAGAGGATACAGGCTGGAGGTCCCTAGCATAACTTGATTTAATTTGTGGTTCTGGCAGGATCTGGATGGAGCCTGGGGAACGGCTGTGGACTCCTAGCCTCGAGCAAGTATTATTAACCCTAATTACATTACAAGACATGGTGCTTCCTATAGCAAATTAATACAGCCTCTGGCACATGCTACATGGCCATCAAATTGGAAAATGTATTCTCCTCTAACCCCGTCAGGAAAGCAGAGTAGCTACAGTTCACATCCACATGGAGCAGTAATAATGTTTACTTAGAGTTTTGCTTTAGGGCTACATTAACTTCACTTGCTGTCATAATATAGTCTGAAGAGGCCTGGACCATCTAGAAATCCCACAGACTACTGCACTGAACGTTACATCCAAGATAATAAGCAGCTCAGACAGGATGAATGAAGGGAGTCAACCTTGCAGGGTTCTTCCTGAGACTCTGGTGGCCTGAGAGTGAAAGAGAAAGCATGTGCGGCCAGGAGCCTGCCACTCCACAAATGTAGTTGCATCCCTGCAGTTGAGGGCGTGCCATGACATCCATTCCAAAGAAATTTCTGTCCCTTGCCTCTCTTGTTTCAGAGGGAAATTTTCTGTCGGGCATTTTTCTGGTCAGATAAGTAATACATTTTGTACCTATAAACACTACTATCACACGAAAGCATGAAGTGAGGTGGGTCTATTAGCGATCTGTCCTGAGATGGAAATGACACACCTTGGTCTGATCTTGAGCAGGGCCAGAAAACACAAGAAAGTTGCACAATCAGGTAGTCTTGCTGGCTGACCAGGGGGCTGGAGGAAAGTTAATGGAAAGATCCAAGATAGGAAGGTCTGAGTTAGACCTGTGGAAATAGACACATGCATCTCCTAGATGATCCTGGAAGTGCTCACAAGAGCAGCCACACATTTCAAGGAAGCCCAGCCTCTAGAGTCCCAGCTAATGCCACTGTCCAGAGACCTACGAGATGACAGACCAACCAGCAGTGATTCCCACACAGTACAGCTTCTATCCTGCAGAGGGCATGAGACTGAGCCTGTACTTGTGGGCTTCACAGTCTCACACCCATGACCGACCCTCCCAAAAGCCCCACCTGTGTGCATGTGAGGCTTTGGGGGACCATCTAGGTATAAGCCATAATAAGGCTTCACTGAAGTATAAGTTATAATTTCTTTCTCCATTCTGTGGAATCATTCTGTTCAGAAAACAGCAATTGGGGGATAAAATCATCTTGTTGAGGTTAACACTGATCAGTGGGCAGAGGGAGGATTATGGTTAACAAGTTGGGGTAAGAAGGACTCTGTGTGGGACTCAGGGGCTACTTATTACCTTCTGTGACACAGCTGGGCTATGCCATTTGATTTTGAAAGAAGAGA
This sequence comes from Petromus typicus, assembly GCA_004026965.1. NCBI lineage: Eukaryota > Metazoa > Chordata > Mammalia > Rodentia > Petromuridae > Petromus > Petromus typicus. Next base: position 67,706 of record PVIR01002927.1, on the reverse strand, counting down.
TGCAGCACCCAGGCCTGGGACGTGTGTGTTCCCAGACTCTTCCATAATGAAGATGCAGGTTACACTGCCATAGAAGCACAGTGGAGTAGGGAGACAATGAACAGTCACAAGTGCTCTGCGTGATGGGGTCACGGAGCTCACTTACTGGCTCCATGCATCCACACTCCTTCATAGGAAGAGGAGCACCAGGCCCTGGAGGGCAGCACTAGGCCCTGGAGAGCTGCACTCCGAACAGCAGAAGCACATCTGTATTCTGCAAGAGGAAGACTGTGGCTGGCACGGGGACATGCTGCTTTCTCTGCCTTCAAAAAGTGACTCACAGTATAGTGGTTAGAACAGTCACCTGAACGATCCAATCTTTCGCTCCCTAGGGACCACCTCAAATTTTGATCCAAGGTCACATTCGTCTCAAGAGAGACTCAAGTTATAGACTGAGCAAAGTGATAAAAATGTCCTTGCCATTTTCAAGATAGGAAGGAGAAATTCTGATAGGCAATCACTCCCCAGAGCTCCTCACTCCTCAGCACAATCCTACTTCTTTCTTGCTTGTTCAGAGGAATTTACTACAAAAGTACTTCTTCAGTCTGGACTCTGTCATCTTATGTGCCACTCATGTTGTATCAGGATGTTACCAGAGGCTCTTGTAGATTAGGAAAGGACTTGAAGGACATCAGGAGCTGCTTTACCACAATACGTTGGAACTGAATATAAAACAAATTCCAGGAAAAATACCATCATCAAAAATATTTTGAGAGCTGGGGATTTAGCTCAGTGGTTCGGTGTTCTGTCTTGCAAGCATTTCAAGGCATTTCTGCCTTGCAAGTACAGGGTCCAGGTTTAATCCCTGGTAACCACATACACCAATGCCAGGTATGGAGACTCATGCCCACCAGCAATCAAACCACATACCACAATGCTAGGCATGGTAGCTCATGATCATAATCCCAGCACTTGGGAGGCAGAAGCAGGAGGATTGCTGTGAGTTCAAGGCTGAGCACAGGGCCAGACTGAATTACAAAAGCGACACTTTGTCTCAAAAAAAAAAAAAAATTGAAATGTATGATCCTAAGTCTACTAAAATAAATATGTGATTGAAACTTTCTACAAATAAGACCCCAGGCCCAGATAGCTACATAAGTTAATTTCACTAAATATCTAAGGAAAATTATAGCTTTATATAAATTGTTTCAGAAAATAGAGAAAACTTCCTCAATATTTTTAATATCAGGATAATTTTAACAAAAAGGGGATGAAGAGATGGAGGGATGGAAGGGGGATGAAAAAAGGAATTGAGATATGTTATGCACATGCACCCACTCCACAGAGGAAGGCAAACATTATATGCTGCAAACATGCGTGAAAACGGAGGAGATGACTAAGCATTACAAGGAGGGAGAGATTTTAAGACAGCAATTACAGGGCTGGGGATGTGCTGGCACCTGCCTGGCAAAACAACGGGGTAACCAGGCCAGGTGATGCGAATGAGAAAAAACTGAGACAGCTAAATAGGGTTAGAGAAAAGAAACCAATTAAAGAAAAGAGACCAGACACAGCAAAGATAGGGTTGGAAGGACTAATCAGTCAATACCGAATGAGCGCCTCATTTATTTCTCATCCTCTTTTTATACATCTTTTAGGCAGTGCTTACGTGCTGGTTAATTTTGCTTATGTGTACAAAAGTGAAAAAAGAAAGAATCAATGTGGTTACATACAATAGTCAACACATCATTCTTCAATCATTTCTTTCAAGTTATTCCTAGCTCTCTATTATCTTAGCTGCTTTCTTGACTTGCCTACTTCAAGGTTAAAAGAACAGGTGGCTATCTCTGTGAAAGTCTGCTTCTAAGGTCACAGTACAGAGACTGCTTTAAACTGTTTTTCTGCAGAAAGCAGCAGTTGTTTTGAGGGAGGTGAACAGTACTAGGCTCTGACCAGAGCCCCCAGTTTAACCCCCTCTCTCCCTCGAAGGTACGGGGTAGCATCCATTTAGGCGCAGACTTCCTGAGTTATCAGGACAATGACCACCTGAGCAGACTTCCAGGCCTGCTGACAGGGAGAGAAGAAGACAGCATGGCATTGCTGGAGATGGCTCCCAAAAGGGTTGTAGCTCAATGGTGCCCTGCTGGGCGGCAAGCATAAGGTGCTGAGTTCAATCCCCAGTTCTGCAAAAAAAAAAAAACAAAAAAAACAATTACAGTTAGAAATTTCTCTGTAGCACTGCTTTATCTGAATCCCACAAATTTTGGAATACTGTATTTTTCTTTTTAAATCTCTCCAATTTTTTATATAATTTCTCTTCTGACTCACTTGTTAGTTAGGAGTGTGTGCCATGTATTTGTGAATTTCCAAAACTGCCTCTTACTGTAGAATTCCAATTTCATTCTGCTGTGATAACAAATATGTATACTTCCAGTGGTCTCAGATTTATTAAGACTTATTCTATGGCTAAATTTATAATCTGTCTTGTAAGATATTCCATAGATTCTTGAGAAAAATGTGTGTTCTGCTATTGCGGGGTGTAGAGTTCTGAAAATATAAATTATGCCTGTTGGTGTAGTTGGTTTAGTCTTTCAAATCTTCTGTGTCTTTGCTGATTTTCTGCCTAATTACACTCTATTATCGTATGGAGTTTTGAAGTTTATGGCCGTTATTGTTGTACTGTTTATTTTTCCCTTCATTGGTGCTGGGTTTTGCCTTGTATGTTCAGAGGCTTTACTGATAGGGGTATACATGCTTATAATTGATCTTGTTGGTGGATTCACACTTCTACCATTTTAAAATCTCATTAGTAGTCTAGTTGCAAATTTTGTCTTAAAAGCTTAAGATCTACTTTGACTTAGTACAGCCACTCTAGGATCTTTTTTGAGTACTTAGCATTTAGATTTTTTTCCTAAAGCATTATTTGACCAATTTGTGTATTTTTTATATGCAGCATAGAACTTGGTCCTTTATTTGTTTATTCTGCCAATATCTATCTTTTGATCATGTTAATACATGTTCATAAAATTCAGTTACTGAGAAAGTAAGATTTTCATAGGTCACTTTGTATTGTTTTCTACATATGATATCTTTTTGTTTATTTGTTCCTACAGCTCATCTTATGTTAAAATAATCCAGTTTTCTATTAACACCAACATAATTTCAATAGAATTCAAAAACTTTCTTCCAACATAGTTCCATTGTTTCCTCTCTTGAATTTCTATTGTCATACAAGTTGCACCTTTGTGTATACTGTGTGTACTTTTTGATATTATCTTTAATTAAACCAGAAGAAACAGTTGTGAACAAATTCACTCATGATGTCCTTCATATACCTTTATCAGTGTTGTTCCTTTCTTTCTGTGGGTGTAAACTAGTGTCTAATGGCCTATCATTTGCGTTTAAAAGACTCCCTTTAGTACATTGTTGCTTTGCTAATTGTTGCTGTTACTGCTGCTGCTTGTTGATTGACTTCCCTGCATGATGTGAAGCTTCTGTTCTTGGTCCTGCGTGCCCAGGGACATCTCTGCTTAACTGGCTCAGTGGTCAGGAATCTCCTTAATTTCTTTGAACCCACAGGTCTCCCAGTCGTTGCCCCTTTGACTCCGCTATGTGTTCAGTCCTTGACAGACAGCTCTCAAGAGGCTTTTAGCCTTCATTTCCTGCTGGTGTGGAGCCTCAATTCTACCCCCAAGAGGTATTACGGGTGCACTGTGCTTGTCTCCTTCTCTGCACCCCACTCACCTGGCATGATACCTGACACACACAGCACTTCAGAAGTGTACACTGAGTACATCTTTGTTTCTTTAATAGAATTGGTTCCATATGCCAAGACATCTAGGAATGAACGTTCTGGTCTATTTTCCAGGGTCAGAGAGAGTGGTTACTGATAAAGCTGTCGAGTTCAAGCTGCAAAACTGTACATTATTCTTTTTATAAAACCATAGATGGTGGAAGAATAAATGTAGAAGTAAGTTTATTGTTGGAATTGCAAAAAGGAATCATATAGTTGCAAGGTAAATTTTGTTCTATGTATATATCATTTTATGTTCTCCAAGTTCTGTGCATTGAGAAAATTTATAAGTTTAGAGAAAATACATAATTTCTTAAATGAAAACATATCCAAATAATATATACACCTAATTAAAAAGTATTTATCTGCTACACACTTTTTGCTAACATATACAGATTCACATCATTTGCTCAAAAATATTTATTTAATATCAAGCATTCTTGGTGCGAGGAATAAAGTACTGCATAAATAAAGTTCTTATGGATCTTGCTTCCCAGTAGAAAATACAGTAAGTCTTTAGCATCTTTGGTCATTAATACCAAATAACTACACACTAGGTGCCTACTGCCCTGACACATCAATCTTAGACTTAATAGATCTATTTGTCTATCTCTCTACACATCCTTATTTTTAGTTCCTCTAGTAGGAGATTTGTTATATAGCTTATCATCCACCAGAAGAAAGAACCATTAATACAAATGTCAAGATAATAGACATGGCAGATACTGGACCAGGAGATCTCACTGTTAACTTTTAAGTTGCGGGTAGGTACTAGCAGCTTTATTTTTTATTGCAATGGGCATTCCTTACCTTCTCTTTAATCCCTCTTCTCTTCTTTACTGCCAACATTTTTGTGTTTTTTACTGTTATATTTCAAGATGAATTGTATTTAAATTTTAAATCATATTTAGTCTTCAACACTTCACCCAAGTTGATCCTAAAATGTGAAAATCAAATTTTCATTATTTCCAGGTCTTTGCAAATATTTTTCACTATTAAGATCATGATCATTGTAACTACATTTCTTTTATTTGTAAATGTTTTGCTTTTTATGCTGGGGTTTTTAACTCTGGTCTTACTTCTTTCCTATTAAGTACAAGTTTTCAAATCTTAACTGTATTTACTTTCTCCTTCCATTAAATGGTCTTTTCAGTCACCACTCTGTCTCCTTAGATGTTAGGTCTTCCACCTCAGTCTGTCCAAGTCCTTTGGAGATCTTTTATGAGAGAAGGTTGAGGCTGGAAGTATATATTTGATTTCTTGCACATTAAAACACATCTGAGGCTACACTTTTCCTGTTATTAGCTTCAAGAATAAAGCTATAGTTACTCCCTTATTATGAAGAAATAAGTGTATTTCCTGCTCCTAATTGCCACCCAGTTTCTAGTTTTGCTGATCGACTCTGGAGCCTGGCTCTTTAGGACCATTGTTATTAAGTGCTTGATTTGTTTTTCTTTATGTCCTGTGAGTATCTTCATTGCATATTTTAATTTGCTTGTGTAACTCTGTTCATAATAACAGAGGACCAAAATGCGCTGTTGACTCATTTGATCTCATAGCACCTTGGCAGGAGGAGCTGCGTGCCACGTGGCTGGGTCCTTAGATCCTCAGTCCACTGACCAGGACAAGAAGACAGAAGAGGCAGTAGCCTCTCTGGGACACATCTCCTACCCACTCCCCTTTTCTTTGTCTCACATGATCCAACTTCAGGGACAGTGGGTTTCTACAGCTGCATGACGTCGGGCCCAGCTCGGGAGTCAGGCTGTCCTAGGCTCCAGCCCCCTCTCATATTAACTAGCTGTGTGACCTTATTAAAAACTTTCCACAAACTTTCCTCAGTTTTTCTACCTGAAAAATATGCCAGTACTGTCAGCCTTGAAGGACTATGATGAAAACTAATTTGGTGGTGCAGAGAGCACACTCTCACCATACGTGGCCCAGTTAGCCTCTCCTCAGTTCCAGCTCTGATTAATCTAAACCGCAGTTGGAAGGCACCTTTCTCCACAAACAGGGACACCCCACCCTACACACCACATACCCACCTTCCACTTCCCAGGTCCAGATCCTCTCTGGGTCTGTGGCAGCAACACAGAGGAGAGTGTAGGAGCCCCAGAAGGGTCAAGGCCTTGTCTGTCTGGCTCTTGGATGCTCCATGAGCAGCTAAACCTGTATCAGACACACAGCGAGTGCTGAGTAAATACCTCTGGAGTAAGCAAGCAGCCACCAATTACCAATTCAGTAGAACTCTGCTTGACTCCTGGCTCACTCACATCTTAACTGTGTAACTTTGGATAACTCACATCATTTCTCTGGGTTGAATTTTCTCAGCTATAGAATGAGAAACAATACTTTTTAAATCTAGCTTGCAGAATTCATCACACACAATAGTGTTGTTGAAATGCTTCATGCACTTTACGTAAAGATCTAAATGTCATGGTGACAGGTAGCCACACCCAAACCTCCAAGTCCTTCCCCAATAATCATCAGTCTCCTTGAGTTGGTTCTACCTCTATCCCGTTTGAGTCTTCAGGCCAAAAGCACAGTTTGAAAACACATAGAATCCCACCCTGACCACTGATGCCCCTCTCTGAGCTAAGCCAGGTGTCAGCCCTGGCTTTGAAGCCCAACTTCATTCTCACCTCTGGCCCCTGGGGTCGGACTTGGTGGGCCTGGAGCTGAGCTTTTAGGGTCTATGGTGGCTTTGGGTGAGTTGGGAAGGAATTGCTCACTCCACCTCCCACCCCGTGGCACCCTGGACCCATATGTCTCCCATGTACTCACCCCTCATACTGTGGTTAGAGTCAACCAGTGGGTTCTACTAGGATACTTTCTTAAATTCTAGACCTAGGGAAACTGAAAATTTCCTATTCATGGCAAAAGGATTTAGGACAAAGGAAGTCTCTGAGGAGCCCTATGAATTTTTTTTTTTTTTGAACTGGGTAATTACCCAAAATAGCAGACAATAAAATCAGATGAAGACAAGTGTTTGGTAGAGTGGCCTGGGAGGAAAATGGAACTCTTTGTGCATGTGGTAATGGGCTGAATTAGTGACAGACTCCTGGGGGTGAGTTCAGAGTCAGCCCAAAAGTTTAGAAAGACATCTGCTCAGATAAAGACATCTGCTCAATAAAGATACTGCCCTGGGAATGCAGAAGAAAAGAGAATGTTGGAATGAATTCAAATTAAAAATGGTCTAGAAAAATGAGCCTAGTATTGAATGCCTGCTTAGATGCTGCTAGAATCCCTAATTGTATGGGTTCTGTGTGTGGAAAGGCTGCATATGCTGTATTCAGCTCAGTAGAGACTGCTCCACCCATGAACACCATCGTGTCCTTCAACATTCTTAGAGTAGCCAACTTCTCACAAAACTGAATGACTGGAAAGCCCTGGACCTAACATAAAGAGGTGGAGTGGACTCATAGCAAGCATTTAATGACCCCAGTCCTCACTGCCATCTCCCCCTTCTGCAGCCATGCAAGAAAAGACTAAGATTTTGAAAAAACTGTCAGAATCTTATGGTTGCATTGTGGCTACCCTAATTGTGAGAAGTAACTACTTCTGAGCAAAGGAAAAGAAAAAGGAAAAGGAAAAGATTTCTAAGAGAACCCTTTGAATTCAGGAACTGACACCTGTCTAGTTGATTATTTTTCCTGAGTTGCTTTTGTTAAACCTTATCCCTTCGCTGACTCTGGAGTAGAAATGTAGGAGCTCTGGAAAAGCTCCCTGGGAAGAATGTGTAGTGCTGAGGGGGGATGGATATGACTTGGTAACTTATCCGTAGTAAGAAGACGGATGACAGAAAAAAGAGGAATAGGACTAAAGAGATGAGCTACAGTACCCACAAGTGGGCACTTCCAGCAACTCTCCCCTAAGGATTCTGCTGGCCAGGTATGGTAAACACATGAAACTTCTCACATCTGGTACCCAAAGGGCAGAAGACAGCTACCATGTATGATGAGTGGGGCATGAGGGAAAATACTGCCCCCTGGCTGGGGTGAAAGTAAATGGAACTTGTTTGAAATTTTCCTATGGAAAAACTAAGGATTTCCTCCATTCTTATAGTTGAGAGGCTTCTATAATATACCCAGTGGGTTGGTTTTCTGGATGGCAAGAGTCCACTAGAGCTGTCCAAAACTCCAAGCCAAGGACAAAATCTAGTGACCGACAATCTCCAACTTCAAGTCTCCCTAGACCTTCAGTAATCAACATAATGTGGTACTAGTGAAAGAACAGACTACAGATCACTCCAACAGCACAGATATCCCAAACATTACAACTGTATCTAAATAGTCTTTGACAAAGGAGCAAAGTCAGTTCGATGTGATGAAAAATTATTTTTCCAACAAATGATGACGGAACCACTGACCATATACACACACACAAACCAAACAGAAAAAAAGAAACTTGAATCTAGGCATAGAGTTTACTTCATTCACAAAAATGGATCAAAACAGACCAAATACTTCAATGTAAAATGCAAAGCCACAAAAGTTCTAGAAGGTGACACATGGGAAAATCTAAATGACCTTGGATTGTCACAGACTTAGATAGAACACCAACAGTGAGATCCACAACAGGAAGAATTGGGCAGAACACACAGCTTTTACTTGTGAGAAGTACTGTGAAAGGATGCAAAGACAAGCCACTGACTAGGAAAAAAAATTACAAAATACAAATCCAATGAAGGACATGTACTAAAAATGTTCAAAAACTTATAAAATTGTATTTTAAAATACACAACGAAATTAAAATGACCAACAGTGAAATACAGAAAGGGCAAGTGAGCCTGACATACTGCTTCATGTGGCGTGTTACTAGGGAATTACAAGTGATCACTACACACCTTGAATAAAACCCAGACCACTACCAACATGGAACTGCAAAGATGGGGGACAATGAAGTCTCTTGTGTGCTGTGGGTAAGATGCAAAGTAGGGAAGCCCCTTCAGAGGATGCAGCACCATGCATTTTCTCACAGAGTTAAACATAGTGTTGCATACAAGCCAGCAATCACAAGCCAGCGATCTATCCAAGTGTTTTAAGCTTGTGTCCACACAGCAAAACTGCACACAAATGTTTGAGGCAGCTCAAATATACTTAAGGGAATGTTAGTCCTAAAAAGATGAAATTCTGTCCTTTGCAACAGCAATGAGAACCCTGAAGAACATTGCATGACATTAAATAAGTCCGGCTGAAAGACAAATGTGACATGATCCCAGGCACACGAGATCTGTGAAAGTTAATCTTGTACAAGTTAAGCATTGGTTAGAGGTCACTGAGGGCCAGGAGAAGCAGGGGCAGCGGAGATGGTGGATGGCCAGAGGCCTCACGTTGCACTCAAGGAGATGGAAAGGCCCTGGAGATTTGGGAAGGTGACCACTGCTGACCACAGTGTGCTTTAGGCTTCACAGAGTTGCAAGAGAGGATTAAGAGTGCTCTCGCCATGGGGAACATGGACGTAAAGGTGGCAGTTATGACAAGTAGCTTATTGATCACCATGCAATGTATACACCTCCTTGACTCCCACAAATATGTGCAATTATTATGTGTCAATAACATTTTTTAGAAAAAAAAGAACCAAGAGAAGAAAAAGCTATAGATGCTTATATAAAATTTAATTTTTGAAATGTTATATTAGAAATTTATCTCATATTGCCATGCAGCTTCCCACCTTGGCTGCACCAGTCACTCTTCCCAACAACATGGTGGAAGGGTTGGTTCTCTTTCTCCACACTTGCCAATACTCCTTACCATTTGTGTTTTCTCTCATAGCCGTCTTTTCAGGCATGAGGTGAGAGTCCATTGTAATTTAGGTTGTATTTCCTTGGTTAGAGGCGTCAAGTGCTTTTTCAGTTAACTGTTGGCCATCGGTATGTGTTCCTTGGAGAAATGGGGCACAGTGATTTTTTAATCTTGTGTGATCACAGTGGCTCTTGAGAAAATTCTGGGGAGCAACATTTAAAAGGTCTGGTTATCAGCACATGGAAAGAATATCTAGGATGTTGTCTGACTGCGACTGAGCAAGAGGATGGAAAGCTCAGCCACTGGCTGAAGTGAGGAAGAAGCTAGCCAGTAGAAGGGGATTGAGTTTCCTTTGAGGTGTGCTGAGGTCAATGTATGTATGTGCAAAACTTTCAAGAGTAAATGTTGAGTAAATCATTAGATATGCAGGTCAGATGTCAGCAGGGCCCCGGCCAGCATGAAGAAGTCCTGGGGACACTGACCACCTCAGGGGTGTGAGCTCCTCAGTCCCAGAACAGTATTGGTGGGAGCTCATCTTCATGAGCCTCAGAGTAATCTGAGCAGCATGGAGGACTTTGTGCTAATGACTATGCAGCCTGCAAACCAGCTCTACAAGGCAGACATTATCAGAATCCCCACATTAAAGAAGATAAAACAGGCATAGAAAGCATAAACTATCCTTCTCATATTGCTAACATGGTAAGGAAAAATTTACAACTCAAAACCTTGTCCATGTTTTCCAGGATTCCATTTTTCCAGGATGTTAAAACTTTATGTTTTTAAGTAGCACTAAAGTGCCTGAGTATTCAAGAGCATCTTCAAGGATCTCAACTCCACAGCACTGGAGAGGATACACACTTGGGCAAGCACCCACTTACCCAGAGGTCTTAGCCTTTGCCAGACTTCTAAGAGAACATATCTGTGACTGCTTTGTCCTTGCATTCTGTACATGTCTCTCTAATTTCTATTTTGTGGTAACAACTGGAAAATGTGATCAGATAGTTTTCAAGTCTCATTAGTCAAATTAATATTTGCACTGCAAGCAGCCTGGAATTTTGGCAACTGTAGTGAAAAAGGTTTATAAAAATTAGGGACAAAGCCTGCTGCTATTGGAGGGAGAATTGAATAAACTGTCTTGTTTGGGAAAATAAAACCACTTTCAATTTACAGAATAACATGATTTTTTTCTTAAAGATTCCCCAGAATAAAATCAATGTGAGGGCAGGAACCCAAGTCAAGGACATGGTGGCTCTGGAAGCAAAGCCTCAACTCCCTCACTTCCCCAGACCTTGCTAGCCCTTCTTTCTGAGGGAGATAAAGGGCAGCTGCCCAGTTGTCTCCTAGGGCACGAGGTGGTGCAGGAGAATGGGTGGGGAGGGAGCTCCCTGAAGGATCCAAATGCTAGATCAACACTCGAGTTCATTTATGTTGATTATGCTTCCTCCTCTGACAGCCACTGTGCTTCAGATGAGAACGTCCTGGCTGGGGTTGTGGTCAGATATGGGGGTGAGGAGGAGCTACAACTTAGGACAAAGATGTCTCTGACGAGGCAGGTGGGACAACAGAAGGGTGTGGATACTCAGGCTCTGTGGCAGAGCTTGATGTTCCACCATATTCTTTCTGTTGGTTTTTCCTCTTTAGCTAAAAGGCCTCTGTCTTTTCTTGGTTCATTACCATCTCCTATGGGAAAGTATACAGAACAGTCAGACCAGAATAGTCCACCTGCCAGTGTGGGTCTCAGTAAGATAAATGGCTTTGCCTAAGGAGAGAAACATGCTAACCTGACTTCTGTGGGGGATTCATGGACCCCATTACCACACCAGGAGGATGGCAAGAAAAAGCCAAGAACAGCAGCAGCAGCTCACTGCACTGACTGTTCAGGACGTGCCTTGACTCCTCTAAATGCATGACCTGGGTGCGGGTCTCATCCTACCCTTCCAACAGTGTGGATAAAAGATGTCAGCTCACCAATGGGTAATGGAGGTTAGAGAGTGTGTTTGCTTGCATTGCACCACTGTGACAGAATGCCTGAGTGATGAGCTGGTGAAGAGGAAAGCTTGGTCTCGCACACAGCTTTGTGGGTTTTAGGTCATGGTCAAGTGCCCCCCCTGCTTTTGGTGCAAAGTAGGGAGCAGCATGTCATGAGGAGCTGCATGCTAAAGGAAGCCTTTTCCTTCCCAGCTGGGGAGAAACAGAGGAGATCACAGTCACTGAAGGCCACCCCAATTCTCTAAACCCTCACCTGCCTTCACTTCTGAAATGCTCCACTCCTTCCCAGAGGAACCATCTTGTAACGCATGAGCCCCTGAGGACTCTCGGGATCCAACCTAAGTAGATTCTCTCTGTGTCTCTGTCTCTCTATCTTTATTTCTCTGTCTCTGTCTGTCTCTGTGTGTCTGTAAGTCTGTCTGTCTGTCTCTCTCTCTCCTCTACACATTGCAGGGGTAATGATGAAGGACAGAACAGCCGCCTGCAAATCGCTTCCACTTCATCTGTCCACAATGCTTTCTTTTCTTCCCTATCCAAATCTTATGCTTCCTTTGAGACTCCACTGAAGTTCGCTGGCAGTGATTTAAACATCAAAATCCTTGGGTTCCCCGAGTGTTTATTCTCTGTTGCTGCCACATGGTTCTTGTGGGGCTCAGCCTCAGACAACTCTTGTTTTGATTTTCTCTGTATTTGTTAAGCAATGTCTATCCTTTATTATCTCATGCACTAGGAGTTCCTTAAAGGCTCACTGCACTTCTCTCGGTTCTCCAGTGTCTTGTTCATGGCCAAGGGGATCAGTAGTTGGGTTTAAAATATATAAACTAAGAGAAGGTGAAAGGGACCAGGAGGCACCTTTCAGCCAGGTGGAAGGAGAACTTTCTCCAGTGATTCCATTTTTTTAATTGATTGATTTTATTGGTATATTTTATATACACATCATGATCACAATCGACATTGAGAATTTGTTTCAGTGCATGACACAACTTAATTCTCATTTTTTTCCCATTCCCCTGCCATTGATGCCATTTTTAACAATGGAGAGAACACCTGTGAGTGGTCAGCATTTAGGAATCAATGGAAGCGTCCACACTGAGCTACCCTCAGGATGCCTCAGATTGGGTCCCTGCTCCAGGGTGCTGGTGAGATGAGCCTCTGAGGTCGCTTCTGCCCGTGGGTTCTCAGTCCCATCACTGGATGCTGGAATAAATGAGACAGTTCATGGTCTTGGTTGGGCACCTGAGGATCAGTGTTCTGCACAATTCAGCCTCAACCTGAAAGATGCAGATGAGAAGTAAGTGGAGAGAGTATCTTATTCCCCCAAGTTTCCAGATGAGGAAACAGAGTTGCTACAGTAAAAACAGTTTGCTGGATGTAAGCAGCTGGTGCCCACCGAGCCGGCCATTAGAGCCAGGAGCTGGTACAGCCCCTGCTCCCAAGCCCAGAGGCTCAGCACAGCCCCCACATCTGTTCTTCTCTGACACAGAGGGGTGAAGCTGCAGGAAACCTGGAGAAGACTCAGCTTCCTGCTGCTCGGGTACGGCGTTTCTCAGATCTGTCCCTAGCACTCATACACCACCTCTATCCTCCATTCACCCTTTTTGTACCTTGAGTCTAGAAAGAGATGACTGAATTCACTTCCCAGAACAGCTTGGGGCAGGCAGCACCTTGGCTCACTCAGAGTAAGAGCCAGTTGTTCAAGCCTTTGTGATTACAGTCACAAGGAAAAGAACCTAAGCCTTGCCCTGATGCAGCCTGATCCTGGCATGTCACTACCAGAAGTAACTGCGGGCATCATATTTATTAATAGTCACCACCCCGTGTGGCCTCTGAGACACTTGTCCTAGCCAGACTTGAAGCTCTTCCTTACTAGTATATTGTATTCTCATTTATATTTGAAGTAGAAATGTTTAAATTTCCTCCCTGATTTATTCAGGGGTCCACTGATCTCTCAAAAATGAATTAATATATGCAAATTTATAATTTCTGTTCTTTCTCTTACAATTGATTTCTGGTTACTTCCCATTATGATGCAATAAGATGCAAGAAAGTATTTTAATTTTTATAACTATTAAAGCTTACTTTACAGCCTAAAATAGTATTTGCTTTGGAGAGTGTCCCATAAGCTGTGTAGTCTATAGTTGCTGGATGGACTGTTCTATAGAAAACTGGGGAGTCCATCTGACCTATGGCATAGGTGCACTCTGATATTTCCCTGTTTAGTTGTGCTGCTGTTGCTCTGAATGACCATATTCACAGGGACATGTTCTCGTTAGATCATTTCTTTTATCACATGTAGAGTCTTCTTCGTCTTGTCTGACAAAGTAGGCTCTGTCTTCCATGAGCATAGCTGTTCCTGCTTGCTTTCAGGTTCTGTTTGTATGGGCTGCTGAGGTGTCAAAAAATTGGGTCCTTGATTTCAAATTCAATGTACCAGTATGCATATTTTAATATTAAAAACCTAAATAGGTAAATAATAAGCTATGAGATTAAAACAGTAATAAAAATCTCCTAATGAAAAACCCAGGACCAGATGGATTTGCTGCTGAACTTTTACTTAAAGATCATTTACATCCAAACTTGGTCTAATTCCTATCATTTTGTTATTCTCTAGAGTTTCAATATTTCTCACTTCTCAACTGCCTATGTTCTCTTACTCTTCTGCACAGAAGTTTCCTTTAATTATCTTCTGTAATGTTGACTTAGTGATCATGCATTTCATTAGTTTATGTTTAGAGTTATTGAGTTATCCCTCAATTTTGAAGGATAACTTTGCTGGATATACTATTTTGATCTGACAGTTATTTTCTTTTACAGCTTGAAATACATCATTCCTTGCCCTCCTGGATTTTGGGCTTTCTGCAGAGAAGTTTGCAATTATTCTCACAAGTTTGCCTCCTAAATGACCTGGGGTTTCTCTTTTGAATATTTCAATATTATTTTCCCGTTCTGTACTCTTGCCATTTTAACTATAATGTGATATGGTAAAGCTCTTCTTTGGCTGTTTGTTTAACATTCTAAATTTAAACCTAGATGTCTGTAAAGTTCTAAAGCTAAACCTAGATGTCTATATCTTTTCCAGGATTTGAAAACTTTTCTGCTGTTATTTTTCACATGAATTTACTATACTATTAGTCTGAAGTTTGTCACCCTCTTCCATGCCAAAAACATGTAAGTTGGTCATTGAACCTTGTCTCAAATCACTTATCAAATCCCACCTTGTTGATGATCTCCTCCAATAGGTCTGATTTTCTCCATTGGCTATATTTCCAAATCAGTCTTGTCTCATCATTTAGCATCTGTCACAATCTCCCTTAAATTTCCCACACTGCATGGAAAATTCAAAAGTCAAGGACCATTTTTTCCTATGCTGTGGGGCCCACAGAGCTGCTGGACCAATGTTTGGATCAGAAAGGGGGTCCAAGAGTATTAGATCAAGCTGAAGTAGCTGAATCTGGTCTCTTATATGTCTCATGATTCTTCATATTAGCCTAGATTGAGCATTTAGCGATTTGCATATTCTCACTGTGAATTCAGCAGATGTTTAGCAAACAGCAGTTATTTGTGTCCCTCTTCTTTAGGAGCCTAAATCACCACTGAGAGCAGACAAACATGAGAAGTATCAATGGAACAAAAGAAGTCACTGTGTTGGAGGCACCTATTGTATGCAAAACTTGTCTAAGATACTAAATGCTCAGTCAGGGCCATTGAAGAAACCAGACAAAAGCAGCTTCTATTGAACCTTTTTCCCATCTCATTTCTCCCTCTGTTTCATTTCAAAAGTAGAATAGTCCTAGTGAGAGGGTGTTACCTGGCTAATCACAGAAAGGGAGCTGTGGCAGAAGCAATCAGCGCCAGATCCGGTATTCTTTCTACTCCTCCTCCTCCCTTCCAGAACAATCAGGAAAAACAGGACTAAACGACCCTCTGGTCAGACTGTACGATCACATGGCCTAGCATGCACACCACACATGAAGGCAGACACTGTGCACAAGTTCACCTCTCCAGCCAGCCCCGGGGTCTTCCACGTCCTCACCACAGAGTCCATCGCTCCTCCCTCTGTGCATCCACAATGCCCTCTCAAGTCGCTGCCCTCCTGAGGCCAAGTGCTGATGCAGATTCCTGAGAAGTCTTCTGTGCCTCTCACTTCTGTGCCTCCCCGAGGTGGGGTTCGGACTGCACCTCCCAGCTGAGCGGCTCCCACACACACCTCTTTGTGTCTTCACACTCATAGCCCACTCTTGCTTATATATCATTTTTCAGCTCTGTCTTCTTAGCTCTTCGCCCGCCCCTATGGGCTCAGTGAGGATCTCAGAGGACAGAATGTTATTAATCTTCTCTGGTGCCTCTGGCTCAAAGCACAAAGCAAGTGTCCAAGGAAGGAGACAGGAGACAGGATGGAAGAGATGAGAGACAGGAAAGGGCTCCGCTTCCTGTCACTCCTCTGCTCCTGTCTCTCACTTCGGCTTAGCAGCTGTCCCCCTATTGTTCATCTCAGCTCCTAAAAAGTGACATGATTATTAGGTCTCTTAGAAATTTGTCATTTGCTATGTTTTCACAGGTCAGACCTCCAGCTAAGTCAGTCTTCTTGAAATCCTTCATGTTTCAAGATCTTAATTCTTACCAAATATTGAAATCTAGACAGGAAAAGCATCGTCGGTTATTCTGTGTCTGAACATCTCTAACCCCTAGCCCTCTTTTCCCATTGAAATGACACTAATCACTTGATTTCTCTATCATATACATTTTTGGAGAGCAATATGGTCCTGCCCTAGCAGCACAGTGTGCACTGTGCTTCGCTCCCCTTCCATCTGGAACTCTCTGCTGCCTTCCCTCCCCCCTCATCAGGATGGCTCCGGACTCCTGTGTGGCTCTCTGCTCCTGTCCCCTGACTCCATTGAACTTTTCCTCTTGCCCATTCACTTATTTAGTCTGCAACCACTGAAAGTCTGTAGTGTGCTTTGTGTGGCTGACATAGAAACAAGTGCAGCACTTCCTTCACCCTGGGATGACCACAGCCCAGGCCTGGAGTGGAGATGGGAGGGGCTACTAACAGGGCTAGAGCCTCCAGCCAAATGAAAAGAAGGGGCTGCATGCCCCAGAATCCACAGCATATTCTGTTCTTCCACAAAACAAAAAATCTGTGTTCGTTTGTTAAGAAATTGTGCTAGTGTAATTGTTTCCTTAGGGAGGATTTGGAGCAGGGAATTTCAGACTCAAAATAACAAAACCTTTCCTCTACTAATTTCATAAATCAGGGTTTTAATAGTCCAAAGTTTGTCTTGTTCTTGAAATTCAGTAAGAAAAAGTTGAAATTAAAATATGAAAATTTTTGGTTAGGTGTGGTGGTGCATACCTGCAATCCCTAGCACGTGAGAGGACAGCTGCCAGTTCCAGGCAAGCCTGAGCTTTTTATTTTTTCCAAACTGAACCTCAGTGCAGTTCTGCTTTCCCTGCCTTCTGAGTGGTCTCTTGTGAGACTTGGACAGGACACTGTTTTTGAAAAAGATTGAAATGAAAGTGCAGTTCATCAATTCTGTCTTCACTATGCATTACCATTTTCTAAGTGCAGTACAGCCAGTAGGGCTCTGTGTTGGTTTGTGAATTTGTGGCCGGATTGCTTTGACAGTGCCAATTGCCTAAGAAGGCCTGGCCTCAGTGCACTAGCACCCCGCTTCTGTGTATGAACAACATAAATATTCATACACCACATGGGATCCACACAAATGACAGTGAGTCCTTCCCAGCTGTTCAGGACACCCCCATGCAAAGCTGGGTCTCTTGTCTTCCACTCTTCTGCAGCCACCCCACTCCACTGTGTCCCTGGAGTCCCCTCCCCAAGCCTAGTGGAGTTGCTTGTTCCCCTCCAGATGCCTTCCAAAGTAAACAGTGCACAGGCCTTTGCCTTTTATGAATTTTACTACAATTCATGATGGAAGTGGGGTAGAAGTTCAAGAAATGGTATACTACAAAATATTGCAACAGACCTAGCATTTCTTGAATCTGAAAGCCACTCCCTACTTCCTTTGCCAAGGAAGGATGTAGAATCCACTCTCAACTTCTGATCTCCTATGAGTCCCAGGCTCCTACCTGACCCACTGTGCATTCTCTTCCTTGCAGGTGAACCTGGACACAAGTTCTGAAGCATGTTATCATGCAGAGACCAGAATGGAAGACACGGGTAGCTCCTGAGTTTATCGGTGTGAAACGTGTCATTGAGCATTGTAACATGTACTGAGTACCAGGCCAGGCTTTCCAGAGGCCAGTGCATCCCAGCTCCCCAGTGCACTTCATTCCCAGGCCACACAGGACAGAACACAGCTCTCAGTTCTCCCTCAAATTTTCGTTCACCTTTTGTGAAGATGGAAAGTTCGAGAAGGGAGAGCATGCTCTCCTCTGTTCCTGATCTTCCTGCCACCTTCCCTCTCTCCTTCCCTGAGGGGCAGATGAATGTTGCCCAGGTGACCTGGTGCCCGTCTGAACCCTACATGAACTGGGAGCACAATGGGCTGTCCCTGTAGAGCTGCACTGGCCTCGGCACACAGAGCCTTTCAGGAAACCCACGCATCTTAGGCAGCTCAACTGTTGCGACATGTCACAAACTGTGTAGCTTAGACAACTTCTCACAATGCTGCAGGTGATGTCAGATCCAGACAGCAGTGTGCTGAACTTCACGGTGGCCTTGTCCCGGTATGGGGGCAGCTTCTACTCACTGTGTCCTCCAGGCTGGAGAGCAAGCTCCTGTGTCTCTTCCTGCAGAGACACCCACACCACCAGCCTGGCTCATCTCACAGCCTCACTAACTTGATCCCACAGGCACCTCGCACCTCTGAGTCCAGATGGCCCCTTGATAATGGTCAGACTTCACACTTGGACTCTGTCTCTAAGCTGTGGCTTGCAGCTTCTGCGGGAACCATAGGCTCCACTGAGCGCATGATACCCGGTCACAGTGACCGTCGGTGAGAAACATATTGCATGCACTTGAAAGTCGCACATTCCCAGATAACTATGGGTTCACTGGGACGCACACAGAGGAAGGTGGAATGCATCTGTGCCTCCATACCTCAGAGCCACTTCCACAAGTGTGCTAGAGAAGCTAGAGCACTCGACTCAAGTCCAGCTCAGATCTGTGAGGAAGTTTCCTGACGTCTTCTTCTCTGGCTCTGCTCTTCATCTCTAAATCTGCTCCTAACTCCACGGAGTGCCTGCAGGTCCCCACAGATCTATTCAGAGCTCTGCAGAGTAGTGGAAAGAGCTAGAAGAGATTCTCTAGAATTGCTTCAGCCCCAAAACCCACATCTTCCAATCCTGGTGCCACAGTTCAGAGTCTTTCTACAGCACCCAACAAGAGTCAGTGGGAAAAGCCCTCTGATCACAGAGGTAGAGCAGCACTGTGTCCTGCTGTCATCTCATGGTCACCATGCTTGCAGGAGCAAGACAGTCAGTGTCTCTGATGCAGCCTGAGCAGCCTGGATTCCCCACCAGACCTGATCACAGAACACCTTGAGCTGGACACCAGGAAACCTCAAGGAGCTGACTGAGGCCTCCATCATCCAGGCTCCTGGTGTATTCCTGCATCCAAACACTTCTGTATCTTTCTCACATTTCAATTCAAGCCTCTCTTGGTGAAGGGTAGCAAATTTTATTTCAACAAAACATGTTCTGTCCAGCAGCCCCTCCTGCAGTATGCTCGTATTCCAGTGTTTCAAGATGCAGCCTAAAAGACATGAATCTTTCCTTTCGAATTTTCTCCAACACAGGCTCTACACACTTTCTCTTTAAGCTATATACTCTTTTAGAGAGACAGGAAAGGAGAAAGAAGTGTCACTCTTGTGTCTGGAAGGCCTTCCATTTTCTGCACACACATTTTAATCTTGAGCTGCCTCCATGTTCTCCACCCATCCTAGAGGCAGTGAGTGTAACCAGGGTTGGCTATACCCTCCAGACACCATGACTCAAGAAGGCAGCTCTCCCTCCAGCATACTGTTTCTTCATGGTTCACCCCAAGACCACAGACTCCAACCTAGCTCTATCTTGATCCCTGAGCTCCTTGATGCTGCCCTGTGCTGCTCCCACCTGAGCTGTGCTAAGAGAGCAGCTTTGTTTCCTCAGGGGCTGGCCCAGCTCTGCAGGGTCCCAGATGCCTAGCCTTCCCTGACCCTTGTGCCAACCCCAATCCTAATTCTCTGAAGAAGGTATAAAGGGAAAAAAAACCCCAAAGCCCTTCATCACTTTTCCCACTGGGGACATTTATGGTACCCAGGATTGACAAACACATTGCAGAATAAAGACCCATTACTCTTTCCCTGAAGGCCTTCAGAACTGTCTGCACACAGTGGTGAGAAGACAGAGGTCAAATGTCCTGGGCACCTCTGTGCTCCTGACTGCCAAGCAGACTGATTGATCATTTTCGCAGGACTTGAGTCAGCCTGACAATCTCCTCCTTTTCTGATCATCTAATAGCACAGTGCCTTCCAGAAGTGTTAAACCAGTGAACACCTTCAAAACAGTTGCCACATCTAAACATCAGTGTACTGGCCACCAGCAAAGGTCCACAGTTCATGAAGTGCAGTTGTTTGTCCTCACTTTAAATGGCATTCTGACTTTTTGTTTATTTGACCAAGACACAGTTTGAAGAATTTGAGACTCCACAGTTAGTTCAAATCTTCCCTTTTTTCTGCCAAAGGTCCAACAGCAATGATCATATAAATATTTGAACATTACCACTTAAGTGTGTGGAAATAACGAGACAAGAAGCATAATAAAGATGACGCAAATGTCATGGTCCACAGGTACAGGACATATTTTAAGAATAGCTTATCCTATACCTGTTCAAACAGTTATAAAAATATATTTAGCTTCTTATGGGAAAGTGATTATAAATACTTCAGCTCAAGGAGCAGAAAATTTTACAATTGTCTTGTTAGGTTCATGAGGCCAGAGTGGTACACCAGAGTTTGGTGGCTGGGAATTCTCTACAAAGGAATTGATGCTTTCCTTGCCAATTACCCTGGAGGAAGTCAGTCCAAGGTCAGGAAGTGGATCCATGGAGTGAAGAGATGGGCTTCTTTCTCACTAAGGTTGAAAGGGCTGGAGACCTGTTGGGGTCAGGGCTGCTGATGGTGGAGGTGAATGGTTCCAGAACAACAAAGACAGCCAGGCAGAGGGACCCATGTTGTAGGAACAACCCGGACCCCAGGCCAAGGTGATGATTCAGAGGAAGCTCAAAGTGGTCCATTTCTGAGACAAGTCACAGTGGTGCTGCCTTTGTTCCAAAGGGGGAAATCTGTTTTTGTTCTCCAGGAAATTCAGAGCATACTCAAGTCTGGATTTCTAGACATGAAGGGAGCACTGTCTTCTCATGGATATGGAGGAGTCACTAGCCCTAGCATCCATCCCAGTGGAAACAGCAAAGCCTAGATAGGTGACACAGAACCACCCAAGAGGAGGCAGAAAGACCCAGGGAGAGCTCAAGCCAGGCTGAGGAGATGCACCTGCCAATGGCTCAGTTGGCTGTCTGCACCTGTAGATTTCACATCCACAGGGACCCAGGGAAGGGCTGAATGTGTCAGAAAGTAAATTGTGTGTGTGCAGAACAGACACAGACTTTCCTTGTGATGAACTATTTACACAGGTTTAAAGCAGAGGGTGTGTACAGGTCGTGTGCAAATGCTTTCCCAGGGATACAGCATATGTGATCCTCTGTGGACTTTTGCATCCACACAGGGGCCTGAGCCCCTCTTCTGTGCTCCTGAGGGATGGCTATATAGCAACACCATAGAAAAAAATCTGAAAAGATGGCACAGGCCTTTTAAGTGTGAAATAGACTCCAGCAGGTGAGCAGTAAGTGTCACTCCATGATGATGCTTGGAGTATGTGTCCCTACACAGCTTCAGCTACATGTGGCCCCAGGTAGCAAGGAATATGGACCCACTGGACTGTTAACCTTTAACACTTCTGTGATGTTAAGCCTTTTATTTCAGGACTGAGTACAGGACTCAGGGCCCTCACATCGAGTTACATCCCTGGCCATTTTTTTTTTTGACAGAGTCTCACTCAGTTATGAAATTGTCCAGGCCCCAGAGCAAGTATACAAGTATAGTGAAGAATCAGGGGAGTGCGACACAAGCAAAGGAATAAAGTAAAGCTCTATTTACCAAGCCTGTAGAAACAAGATCTATCAACTGCCTTAACAAAGAATTCAAATAATCTCCTTAAAGAAGCTTAGTGGGCTCTTACAGAGCATGGATAATTAAATAAGACCTGAAAAGCAATTAATAACAAATGAGAAGCTAAAAAATGGGGATAGGAACCATAAAGAAAAACCATTAAAATAAAGACAGGAATCAACAAAAATATCTGGAGCTAAACAATACGTTGACTGAACTGAAAAATTTAATAAATAGCTTCAATAGGAAACTGGATTGAGCAGAAGAAAGGATCAGCAAGCTCAGAGATGGGTCATTCACCCAGAGAAAGAGAAAAAGGAATGAGGAAAACCTCCAGGACTTATGAGACACCATTAATATTCTTGGAGGCCTAGAAGCAAGAGAAAAGAAAAAAAAATTATCTGAAGAAATAATAGCTGAAAACTTCCCAAATCAAGGGAAGCAAATAAATATTCAAACCAATGAGGTCCAGAGGACCCTAAACAACCAACCACAAGAGGTCTTACTAAGCACTATACATTGAAGTTGTCAAAATTCAAAAGCAAAGAGAAAAGTTAGAAAGCAGCAAAAGAAAAGGACTCATCAATCTAAGCAAACTCCTCTAGAGAATCAAAAGATTCATAAACAGAAAGTAGGTCACAAAAGAATAAGGTAAAATAGTCAAAGCACAAAAGGAAAATAACTATCAACCTAGAATACTACAATTGGCAAAACTATCCTATAAGAGTAAACAGACTTTGCCAGGAAAAAACTGCAGGAATTTGCCAAAACTAGATCTGTCTTACAAGTAAATTGAGCAGCATCTTCACTTTGAAATAAAGTGAAACCACAAGCAAACCAAAAGCATATGAAGTAAAAGTACCAACAATAAATGTGAATACACAGTGATACCTCAGTTCACAAACTTGATTCTTTACATGATTCTGGTCACAAACTTTAATGTACTAGAACTGAATCAAATTTCCCATAAGGTTAACATTGAACCTAACCATAAAATTTTATTTGGTCCTCATTCAACTAGATTTGTGACAAGAATCATGGAAAGAATCAAGTTCATGAACAAAGATAGTACTGTGTAGGCAAATACAAAGTAAAAAAAATACTAAAGCATGAAATATGATCAGTTTTCATAATAAACATTATAGCACAAGAGTTAATACTAACTACAACCACAAGTTAGTTAAAGAATACACAATATAAAAAGGAATAAATTTTGATACTAATAAGATGACGTATGGGTAAATGGTACAAAAGTGTAGATATTTGTATGTGATCAATGTTAAGCTGCTATCAAGTCAAAATACACTGTTGTAAAATTAAGAAATGTCATAAAGTTATCATATTACCTACTAGAAAAAAAACTGCAGAAGAAAAAAAGAATCATAATATATCTTCAATAATCTTCAATATAATATTGATATATTTTCAATTATCTTCAATAATAAAAAATCATCAGATTACAAAGGAAAACAAAAAAAGAACAAAGGAACAATAGAATGAACAGAAAATAACTGACAGGATGGCAAAAATAAGTCTCTACCTACCAGTAATTATCCTTAATGCAAATATGTTATCTTAGTTACTTTTCTTGTTGCTAGGACAAAATGCCTACACTCAGAGTGAGAGAAGGAAAGGTTTGTTTTGGCTTGCAGGTTTTAGTTCATAGTTAGCTGGCTCCATGGCATAGGGGCATCACCCAGGGGCCTGAAGGGGAGAACAGATCATGGCAGGCAGGAGGCAGCAAAGCAGAGGAGAAGGAAAGGAGCAGCAAGTGACTGCCGCAGTGGCCTCTTTCTGTGCCTTGTTTTAACCAGGTTAAATGCCCTTAGGGTGGGCGGCACACACATCCATGGAAGGACACTCTCAGCCCTCCCTAGAACACTAAACCCATCAGGGGACTGATTTATTAGTAATCACATACCCTTAACCCCAGCAACACACTCTAGATCCATCGATCCACCTCAGAAGAGTCTTATGAGATATTAATATAGAGATATTAATAAATATATGCATAGCTAGATGGGTGAGTGGATGGATAGACAGACAGATGGATAGACTACAGAAGATTGTGAGGGACATCTAGATACAACCATAGCACATATTAAACTTAGCAGCAGTATGGCTGAATGGAAATTTTAAAAATCTAACTATTATATTAATATGAAATCCACTTAAAAACATGTTTACATGTTAGGCTGAAAGTAAACGGGTAGAAAGTGATAGTCCATGTAAATAATAACCGAAAGAGAGGAGGGGTTGTTGTCTTTGTATTATACAAAATGCTGTCAAAAGAGTAAAAGAGTTACATGAGGAAACAGTAAAGTTAATAGACAGATATAATAATTATAAATACAAATGTATTCAACACTACAGCACACAAAAATATAGATAATATAAACAGAATGGAAATAAATAGCAATGCACTGATAGGAGGAACACTTGAAACAATGGGCAGATCACCTGGACAGAAGTTCAGGGGGAAACTGCTGATTCTAAAGATACCACAAAAGTGCCCAGAACTAATGACAATACTCAGCAAAGCTGTAGGATACAAAAATCAGTATGAAAAAAACTAGTTGCATTTTTGTATACTGATGAAGAGTTATCTGAAAAATATTTAAATTACATGTATGATATTATCAAAAAGAATATAACACTTAGGAATAAACTTAATGAAGGAACTAAAAGACGTACACACAGAGAACTACACTAAAATACGTAGGAAAAAAAGGAAGTACATGTACAAAAAATGGAAAGACAATTTATGTTCACAGTGTAAAAGGATCAACATTGCTAAAATGCCAAAACTATCCAATTTAATAAATGTAATCCCCATAAAAACTTTAATGGCAGCTTTTACAGAAACAGAAAAAAAAATCCTAAAATTCATTTTCCACCAGAAGGCTTTGAGTAGATAAAGTAATCTTGAGAAGGAACAAAAATGGAAGCATCACACTTTCTGGTTTCAAAATCCATTATAAAACCATCGCAATAAAAGCAATGTAGTACTGGCTTAACAACAGACCGATAGGCCCTCTGAACAGACTGGAGGGTTTAGGAATAAACCCAGGTGTGCACACTCCACTGGCCCAACAACTGTGTCCAGAATACACAACACACAAAGGAAAGAAAATAATTTGTTAGCCATATGTTTCTGATAAAGGTTAACATGCAAAACATTTCAGGATCTCCTGCAAATGAACAACAAAAGAAGGGAGGAAATGAGGAAAGGAGGCAGGCTTTAAAAGGAGCAAAGAAACCAAAAGATATTTCTCCAAAGAAGTCATCCATGTGGCCAACAGGCTCACGCAGAGCACTAATGCCACTGAGCTTCAGACACATGCACAGCAAAACCCCTGTATCCTGATTCCCACCTCACATGCCCTAGGACAGCCTCATCAGAGCACAACACAGGCCACAAGGACTTGGGGGAAAGGAGACCCTGGGACACCACTGGCAAGAACACAGAGCACTGTAGCTAGTAGAGCGAATAGCATGGGGACACTTCAAAACATTATGAACAGAACTGCTGCAGTAACAATTACACTTCTAGGGATAAACGTAAAGACATGGAAATCAGGACCTCATAGATTCATCTACACTCTCATGTTTACTGCAGCATTGCTCAGGATAGCAAAAGCAGGGAAGCAAGGGAATGTGGTTTATACACTCAACACAGTGTCCCTCGGCCTTACAAAAGAAAGACAACTACATGTCAGCCACATGTGTGAACTTGAAGGAGTGAAGTGAGTCAGACACAAAAGGTAAACACTACACACTGGCAATAAACCCAAAGTAGCAAAGCTCATCTGTGCAGAGAGTGGAAGAGGTTCTCAGGCTGTGGGAGTTGGAAACAGGAAGACTCTCATCCAGGAGTGCAGATGTTTGGTGATAGAAGATGAAGAAGTCATTAAAAATCCTGCACAACGTAGTATCTGTTCTTAGCAATCTGTACTGTGCACTTATAAATTTACTACAATGCCAGAACTTATGTTAAGAATTATCATCATAAAAAAGAAGAGAAAACTTTGGAATACACAGGTTTGTGGCATAGATTGTGGCGATGATTTCTCAGCTAAGTCATGACTCCATTTGTCAAGTTGTATGTTAATGATATGCAAATTTGCATGTGTATCAGTAGATAACAAAATATAGAGATGTTAATAAATACATGCATAGCTAGATGGGTGAGTGGATGGATAGACAGACACATGGATAGATGGACAGATAGATATAAAGAAGAAGCTTTAAAGGAAGCAGCAGATGAAGTTGCTGTTGTGATCAGTGAGAGCAGGAGCTAAGAGGTCACATGTATAAACCCATGAAGAGTTCCTGGTTGAGCTGAACTGAGTCACTTGATCCCAGAGATACGCTGAGTTCATCTCATACTACTTCTGCACCACTCTTGCCTCTGATAAAGTTTAGGAAAGGGCCCAGAGTTTTACAACTCTTTTACCACTGTTTAAGAACACAGTCCAGTGAGACAGCAACACTCAAATTTCTGGACCCTTGCCAGCTATGTCTAGCTGTCCCCCAAAGTCTCAGGCAGTCATAGGTAGAGCTTTTCAGGGTAGCTGGATCTAGAGTGTGTGATGTTGGAATTAAGGGTCTGAGATTACTAACTCAGTGCACTGTTTACTTTGACATCCAACCTAAGCTTAATAGCCTTGATAGACATAAAAGAGGCAGAAAGAAGCTCATATTGTGGCTTGGATTTGTTGCTTTCTGTCTTCTGCCTGCCCTGCTTGGCCATGGACTGTTTCTCATCTGTGAGGCCCTTCTGCTGTGCCGCCCTGCCTTGGAGCCAACCAACTATAAACTTGAAGCCTCTCTGAAGTGTGAACAAAGTAAACCTTCTCTCCTTTACCCTTAGGTGTCAGGTGTTCTGCTTCAGAAATGAGAAAAGTAACTGAGACACCAGCCTTCACCTGAGGGACAGTGCTCCCCTCTCTCCTCCAGCCAGCCCTCCCTAGAGCTCCCACTTCTTTGAGAACCTACTGTTTCCAGAGGGTAAAGATGACCTGCCCCACTAGGTGCTGTCTGACTTTTGTGTCATGTTGGGGCCTTTCAGAAAAGAGAGTTGCCCCTAAGGAACTCCAGGAGTGAGTATTTTCCAGACTCTGAATTACCTGGATCTAAGTGATGGTTTACTTCCTCTGCTCCATATCTCTCCAGGTGATCTCTGGGAGAAAGTCCTTCTCAGAATTCCTGGCCACACCCTTTCCAGGAAGCCTGGGCATGCCGTGCTGCACAGCTCAAAGCCAGGTCTTTCCCAGAGTAACTCTCTTGTCCGCACTAGAGCTCCTGCCTTCCACCTTCTCAAATGCAAGTTGGACACCAGCCTCAAGCTCCTGATGTCCAGGTAGCACAGGCCAAGGCCCTTAGGTGTTTCCCTGGACCCCTCACTGTTTGCCTGGAGATGCAGAGAGCCACACCCTGCTTAGTAGTGGGGAAGGAACTGAGGCTCAGCATCCTGGCAGCCCTTCTCTAGACCAGGAACCTCGTGGTTAGTGTGCAGCAGGGCAGAGTCAGCCTGGCTTCCTCTGGAGAATCTGCTCAGTGCAGCAGCCCTGGGCTGATGACTCTGAACCCCAGGATGTTTTGCTGACTTAAACTCCAGGCTACAGAGCTGGCTTGTCCCTCAGTCCTGTTTGGAACTGATAGAGCTCAACCATGTAACAGTTATTCTGGGCTTCCAGGAGGTCAGAGGATGAGGGGCACCCCAAACTCCACTTTCCCATTTAGAGAAAGCACTGAACATCTCAGACTCCCCATCAT
Organism: Petromus typicus; assembly: GCA_004026965.1. Lineage (NCBI taxonomy): Eukaryota > Metazoa > Chordata > Mammalia > Rodentia > Petromuridae > Petromus > Petromus typicus. Next base: position 40,260 of record PVIR01002927.1, on the reverse strand, counting down.
AGGGGAATCAGCTCTAACCCTGAGATCCCATTGGCCTTCACAAAGTACCTGTGGGATCAGAACAAACAGCACTTGGGCCGATGAACTAGCTGGATGCTGTGACCTGGGTCCCTCTGGGCCACAGCCATGGGTGATCCAGACTGGAGCCCAGCTTACTTGCCAGCCACACATCTGAGCTGCAATGTTAAGTCGTGGCCCGAAGCCCATTTGTTTAAGTGACATTAACATTTCCACTATGCACAACATTGTAATCTTTGTTAAAAGTTATTCATAAAACATGTGAAAACTAATGCCTCTTCCTACCTCTCAAAGGCTAGTGGTTAGCTCCTGAGTGCACTTAAGTGATTAACATCACGCTGTACATTTGGCTTTGGATGCTGTTTTAGACTAACAGAGTTTATCCTGTCTTCACACCTGCACATCCTTCAACGGTGCCTTTTGTGTGGTTCATCCACAAGTGTTGGGCAGGGAGGATATCACCCAATCTCAGGGAGCTGTGAGAAAGATCAAACACTCTTGAAAGGAATGTGAAGAACTCCAGGGACTGCCTTTCTGGGGAAGATTAAAAGAGAGAAACTTCTCTGTAGATGGGAGCTGTGAAGCTTCTGCTTTGGCAAGTGTTTTCCTAGAGTCAGAGTGCAAGCAGAAATGTGTCAAAGATGCTGTGCAGAAGCCAGGATTCATCGTGGTCCAGCACTCTGCCGTCTGCTGGAAGTTGGATCAGGAAGAGCCTCTCTGGACCAACCCACACCAGCCTCTCAAGCCAAGGACAGAATCTTATCCAAATATTTTGGTTTAAAGTCAACTGAAAGTCAAGCTTTAAAAATAGCAGGAAGCATTTTGCAAACCTAATTAGTCTCCTCTGAGAGGCTCTGGGGCGCTGCACACCATCAGCCTGCATTTGGCAGGCAAGAGAAGGAGAGGGTGGAGAGACAACCCACCTGCATGCTTCCAGTCAGCAGAAAGCCAGCTTCAATGGGTCCCAGGGGATGGGCAGATGCTGCTGACTCCCACTGCCACTGTGGTTGTAGGGGTTGTAGGCGAGGTTCAGGGTCGGCGGCCGCACTGCACCTTCCCAACCCTTCCTTGAAGGACCTCAGAGAGGGTCCTCCCTTCGCTCCTCCTTTTGTTCCTCCTCCTCCTCCTCTTTCTTCTCCTCTTTCTCCCCCCTCTCTTTTTCCTTATCCTCTTCCTCCCCTCCTACCTCTCCTCTTCGTCTTCCGCTTCCTTCTAAGAAGGTCTTCCAAGGCCCATACTTTCTGGTTCATTTTGTGAGGAAAGCCTGAGGCTAGGACTGGATGAACACTGGCAGATTCAGAGGTCCTTTGGCCAGGATGATGGATGACCATGACCATCCTCTCCAAATGTCTCTCAGCTCCTGTCTCATTGGACAAAATGTTTGGGTAGACTTCATGTCATGACATGCAATAATTCTGTTAAACACAAGAAAGAATTTACAATAAACCATACTGAAGAATTCATGAGCATCATGCACCTTATCCACAATGGAAACTGCACTTATTCATAAAAATTTCTACTGAGTCAGTCGCTAAACTCATGATGGCCATAGTATGAAACAGGTTGTTGGCACAAAAGGAATGGAGTTGAAGGGAAGATCTGTGAAGAGAGACCCCTAGGGAACAGTGCCATACCACATCCAGCAACAATGCTGAGCTTTTCTGTTGCTGCAGGAACTGTGGCTCCAGAGAATGTGTCCTTCTGGTTGGAGGGCTGGCTTTCATAGAAGAAAGCAGCCATCACCAAACTGGGACACAGAAGGGTCACTGGGGAGACAGACAAGAGCTCTCTACCTTCCACTCTCCAGGGACTCACTGATGAACCCAATAGGAATCCAGCAATCACCAGAGTTTCACCTCAAGGTGCACTGTGGTGGACAATGGGGAGTGGATCTGAAAAGCACAGGCTGCAGCGCATGCACCGCACCACACCCATCCACACACACATACACTACTAGGCTTTGGGTGGGAAACTCAGGTGCTCATTGCAGAAGCCCACCAAACTTCAGAGCTCTCCATCATGCCGTGATCATGTCTGCACAGTCACAGACCCCTGATGCCTTAAATGCACCACAAATGCCTTTGCGTGAAGCAGGGGTAAGAGGCAAAAGCTCTTTGCTCTTGGGTAGCTGGCCTCATAGAAAGGCCTGATCAGCAATGCTTCCCTCCTCCTCTGTGTGCTCTGCTGTAGCAGCAGTGCCTGAACCTTCTTCACAAGATAGGGTGAACTCTCCATGCCAAGCTACAGCAGTACTCGTCATCTGGGCTCTCCGACACGGAGGAGCTGGCTTTGTGGCTCTCATCTGCTCCGACTCTCCTCCAAAACAGATCCCTGCAGGTGGGCTGCTTCAGCAGTGTCCCAGGGATCTCTGCCTTAGGATTCACACCTCTCAGTGAGCTCGCTCGCTTGCAGGCGTGTGTGTGTGTGTGTGTGTGTGTGTGTGTGCGCGCGCGCGCGTATGTGTGCGTATGTGTGTGTGTGTGTGTGTGCACACAAGCTAATCTCATGACTGGCTACCAACATTGAGAATTTGGCAGAAACACATTATCTCTGAGGGTGGATCATTAGTGATTGTGACATTACTCTGAGAGAGGCCTGGCTCTGTGGTGTGGCCTGCCAAGCTGTTTTGTGTGGAGCTCTGAGAAAACCACCTGGTGACCCCTGTGAGCCCCATGAGGAGCAGGATCACTAGCAGCCATCACAGAACCAAACTCAGCTGACAGGCTTCTGAGGAGCATGCTCCCCATCACCCCTGAGAAAAGACGAGTACACTTAGCACCCAGGCCCTGAAACACCACTTTTCATTCCCAAGACTCCTGCTAAGCTGAGGATATTGCAAGAGGAGGTCCTACCCAAGGGACCTGGGAACTGGGCAGATCAGTGCTGCCCAGGAGCTGCCTTCTTGCCTATAATGCCATGAGTCAGAGAGAGCTACCGCTGGGGCACTGACTTCTGGCACACCTTGCATCCTCCATGTTGTGACCTTTTAGGGTGGTGTCCTTCAGCCAGCTTCTATGGTAGCTCTTCCAAGGGGAGTACCCAATTTCCTGAGACCCTTCTCTTCAGTTCGGGAGCCCAGCAGGTGAGAACCCACTGGTTTATTTCTTCTATCATCAAATAAGTTCCATGGCCAGTGAATAAAGTTTGGGACACTGCAGCAGTGGATTACCCATCTGTATGGGTCTGTAACAGAGGTCCCAGAGAAGCACTGCCAGCAGAGAAGGCAAACTTATATCTGGAGTCTCTCTCCCTACTCATCTATCCAGACACACATATTACCTCCAACTGCTGTTTACTGCACAGAGAAAGAAGTCTAACATGATTGCCCTATATCAGGTGATGGCTCGTCAATTAAGGAAAATACATTATCTGAATTCTGCCAGTGGCCAGTGGGGCCTCTGCAGTGGCTGTAGCAGAACAAGTCTTAGAGAGGAGACCCTTCCTGTTGAGCTTAAACCTCCAGAACACAAAGACACTCCCTGAGCAGCACACTCTGCTCTTCTGGGGGAAGTGCAAGACATGGCAGCCAGTGCCTCTATTATGTCTCTTACACCAAAGAAACTTTCCTGAAATGGTGCTCCTAAATTTTCAGTTTTCTCCTCATCCTCTGGCAGGCACAGGTCTCACATGGTGCATAAATTGTTCAGTACTTGGCTCACTGAGACCAATTAACATTGTGTGTTTACTGCAATGGACTAGTATGATCTTCCTGGGATATCAGGATAATCAAATTCCTAGTGACAGTGTTTTGACAATAAATGAGATTGCTGACTGGTCCTGTGCTGAGAAGTTAACCTCCTGTCCTGGACATATAAAGGCAAGCTGCTTCCGTTACCTTAATCAATGGGCATTGGAAAAAGAAAAAGAAAAGTGTCTGCTAAGTCTGTGGCTATACACTGGGCCTAAAGACTGCCCTGACCTGATTGATAATGTTGTCCTACTTCACTCACACCTGCTGCTGGCATCTCCACCGACTGTGCCTGATAATTCAGTCAATCTGTCAGGCATGGACAAAGTCAGATTAAACCTGGTACAACCACCCTAAAGTGTCCAGGTCTTTAATGGAGGCATGTATTCTAAAATTTCTCTTCAGATTATAATGCTGCTTGTCTCTTTGGAAGAAGTATTGGGTAATTTCTTTCTATCAGAATACTCCTAATCAGAGTGTCAGTGCATCACAGAAGTGTTCTGTCAATCACTAAGTATGTCTGTTCCCAGCAGCATTCCCAATTTTCTGTGGCTGAGTAACAAGTTATCATAAATTTAGCAGCCTAAGCCATTGTCTGTTTATTATTTCACAGCTCTGGACATGAGAGTCAGACACAAGCTTCATGTCATGGGGTTTCACATGCTCAAAGTCAAGATGTCAGTTGAGCCAAGTTGTAGCTCAGTGGCACTGTGCCTGTCTGGCAAGTGCAAGGTCCTAAGTTCAATCCCAGATACCAAGAAAACTTTTAAAAAGATGTCAGCTGAGTTGGGCCCTTATCCCGTGAGTCTGCAGAAGAGTCTGCTTCTCAGCTGGTTTAAAATGTTAGCGGAATTGAGCTCTTAGCAATTGGAAGCATGAGGTTTTCCTTTCCTGTCTCCCAGCTACGGTGTCTATTTCTCAGGGCCACATACAACCTGGGGCACCTGTCCCTCTCCATCTAAAAGCCAGTAATGAGACCTGAAAGCCCAACACACACACACACACACACACACACAGACACACACACACACACACACACTGTGGGTCTGTAGCCTCCCATGCCCCGTATGACAGACCCCGTCACCACCCGACTTTCATGTCCTCTGCTCCAAATGACTGGGCCCTCCGACACTAAGAACTGGGCTTAGGGTGGAATGGAGCCTCTGTGGCTTCCCCACACACAGTCACCATGGCAAATGGCAACAAGTCTCCCACAGGAAGCATTGGGAGGCAACTTGCTGTGTAGCTTTGTGAAGATGCTTTCTCAGAAGGACTTGAACTCCCCAGTCTGTGGGCTGAGATGGATGAGCTAGTGTAAATCCCAAAGCTAGAAGTGAGGTTATGACTTCCCACTAGAACAACCCAAATCAGGTACAGAACTATAAGAACTAAGACATTTCTACTTCCTCATGGAGCATCTCAGAGGTGTGAGCATCTCTCACTGCTCTGGGCCTTCTGATCCTTGAGTCAAACACTCTGTCCTTGGGGCTTAGTGTAATAATTGCACCTGCTCATCTGATGTCGAGTCTTGGTAACTAGTGTGATCTGTCTAAGCCATTAAGTAATGGGGTGCTGAGCTGAAACAATGGCTGGCTTCCCCTGCAGTGGTCCTGGGGCTTCCTCACTGGCTGCCTTGATGTCCTGAAGGTAACCAGGTTCAGTGGCAGGTCCACAGGAGACCTCAGTAGCTTCCCAAGGAGGTCACTGAACTCGGTGTCTCTGCCCTGCAGTCAGTCCTCAGGAGGAGGTCTCCGCTACACCTCGGTCAGTGTAACCTCCCTCCCTGTGTCTCCTGGGCTCCTTCCTGTGCCCTGCCTCAGCAGAAGAGATGCAGACACTACTGGCTCAGCAGCCCCGCAGCCTGGAGCGTCTTCTCACCGGCTGTCTTGAAGCACGGAGTCCCTTCACACCACAGAGGCCTCCTGATTTTATCCCCAAAGCCCCTGACTGGCAAGTCTTGCAATTTGTGCTTTTCTTTGTGTAGACTCTTTTGTTCCCCCAGGTGCATTCTGCCCACATGGCATCTCTGAAATCTCTGTTGTTGCCATAGTGACTACGTAGCCCAGCCTTTGATCTCCCCACATCTTGGCTCCCACCACCGCTCTCTCCCATGCCACCACTGGCAATAATTTAGGCATCTGGTGCCAACATATGCTATGGATTAGCAGCATCTCAGTTCCCCCAGCAAGCAGGGAACCAGTGCACTCCTCAGATATGTAAGCAACTGAGTGTTGTGTCCTTCCAACCCATTATGGTGCAGCCGCCATCTCCACTGTGGCCCTGGCTATGTTTAAAGAAGGGTCTGCTCACCAACCCACATGCAGAGTGAGGCACAGCAACAGAAGGATGGCACACTGAGGCCACCCACAGCACAGAACTGCAGCCACTTCTGAGTCAAGACAGGACGGGCTTGGAGAAGTTCCCAGGATGGCCAGGGTTGAAGCTGGAAAAGAAGCCTGGTCACCATGGCATCTGGAAAAGAGCCCAGGAATGGCTCAGTGAGGGTGGCAGGAAGGAGCCAGGGAAGCCAGTGCACCAGCTCCTCTCTCCCCCACTCGCCCCTGTGGAGCTCAAGACCCAAGAGAGCTGATGTTCCTGACCTTGAGACGCCCTCGTAAGCCAGTGCTCCCTCCCACCAACGCCACCCGAAATAAGAAAGAACAGAGCTGGGGCTGGACCTTGTCCTGCAGTCCTTCCATGCCCATGCTGTGCTCTGCCCCAGGTCCTGTATCCCCTCCCCATGTCACAAACCTGCGACCTTGTGGGGTCTCCAGCAGCAGCTTGGAGTCCCTTTGTTTTCCCAGCACAGGTCCTGTATTGACACAGTTTTCCCTGTACAGAGGACCAGCAATACTGAGCTGAAGTTTCCCCTCTTCCTGCCACCACTGTCCTTTTGCCTGGAAGGCCTGAGCTTGTCCTCACATGGGCTGGGACGAGAAGTGAGAGCCACACTCACCCTCACGCCAGAGGAGAGAGTGACCAGTATATCACAGCGAGGGCAGAAAAGGCTCAGAAGCAGTGGCTGCACTGGAGGGAGGCGCGCGGAGCCCGTGGTCTGTGTCCTGTTCACATACCCTCCGGGCTACATCTTCCCTGCTCCGTGTTTGAATGTGGGTCTTGGTTTCCTTCTCTCCTGGTTAGGAGCTGAGGCCCTCGTTTTCCCTCCAAGTCCAGCGTGTGCCAAATGCTTACACCTTGTGTTCATCAGCAAGCTTTGCCTCTTGCTAGCTCCACTTTTCTGCTTATCCAATTGGATCTTTTCTTTGTCTTCCTCACCCTGCCCACCATGAGCCTGGAGGTGCTCTGAAGAGAGGCTGTTTTGTGTCCCCACCGCATGCAGCACAGTGCCTGCACACAGCTGACCTCCCGCATCTAGCAATTCAGTGGCGGTGACGGGGCTAAATTAAAGGTTGCTGCTAAAAGGCAAACGTGCTGCCCAGGCTCCACAGAACACTGAGGTCTCCATTAAAACCCAGCAGAGTAATTTATTGGATCAGCTAATAACCACAGGGCAGACCATGGGCCGGGGGAGCAGGCAGGCACACAATAACCATGCAAGTGGGGCACAGGAAGCGAGCCATACCCAGACCGCCGCCTCCAAAGCCAGGACACTGAGTTCTGCTCTCAGAGTGGCTGCTGCCAGCTCTGGACTGACCTTGGAGAGGTTAATGCAGCCCTGGACCCCACCTCTGCTGAAGGTTTGCACAGGCGGGTGGCATTGAGTGCAATGTGTTTCTCCTGGCCTCAAGCTCTGCACAGTGAAACCAGCTTCTGCATCCTCCAGGGGCCTGGCAGGGAGCAGGCACTGAGGAGCCTCACTGGAGGATGACAGCACTGGCAGGAGCTGCTCTGCCCTCCCTGCCGTGGCTCCAGTTAGCACTGCAGCCCCAGAGCCTTGCTTTTAATCTGCATAGGGACATTGGCACCTCCCCTGCTGGCAGGGAGGACTGAGCAGCTGGGGCTGTGCAGGGCGGCTCAGCCAGCCCCACTTACTCCCTCCTTGCTGATGGCCCTTCACACATTCTTTGCCAGAAAGGAGTTGTTTGGCTCTGGCTTTCTTCCAAACCGTTTTTACAAAGGAAGGCCTGGCCAGCTAGCCATGGATGTGAGTGGTGCTCCTTTAATGCTGTGGTCTTGGACAGCAGTTTTACGGTTGCAGGTGCCTCTGTCTCCTCTCTGCAGAGAGGAGAGGAGATGAGAGGCACACACACTCCCTCACAACCCTCTACCAATGGCATCAAACTGTCCTCCACATTGGCCCAGGCAGCCCTGGGCAGCCCGAAGGTGTCTCGTCGATGCCCAGCTGGGGTAGGTTTATAGCTCACAGGTGCAGAGTGATTTTTCAGCCAGGGTTCATGCTGTTCTTCAGAAGCCACATAGGAGGAGAGGCTGCAGCCAGGTGGGCTCTTGGCATAGCAGTTACAGTTTCCAGTCTGAGATCTGCTTTCCAATCTGTTTCTGATTCTATAGCCTTGTCCTGAGAGTCCACCATGGTGAGACATGAGCGGGGCCCTGCCTCAGGCGAGAACATAGAGAACACAGCACCCAGTAGGCTGAGGGCCAGTCAAAGAGATGTTAGCAGTGCGGTCGCTGGGGAAAGAGGGCTCCACTGTTGGAAGACACAGCACATCATTGGGAAAGAGCCCCAGAGGTGCAGCCTGGGTGCAGGCAGCACAGCCAGAGCTGGCGTGGGTGCACGGACACCCCAGGATCTGCCTCCTCCTGGCATGGGCAGTGGCCCGGGAGCCACACTGTCCCCACCCCCAACTCTGTCCTGGGTCTTTACCACCCAGATAGAGGCCACGGCTTCCACCTATGAGGACCTGCCTATGACTGTACCACTGCCACGTTCTGAGACTGCCACCCTGCAGCCACACTGATCCCTGTCTGTAGCCAATATCCCTGAGGGAGAGCAGCCCCCATTCTCAAGCCCACATGCTCAGGCACACACTCCTTCATGGCTGAGCTCTGCTCCCCAGGTCTTGCAGATCTCCTCACCTTCTACAGTAGTTCCCACAGCACATCTCTTCTAGAGTGGTTCCTGGGACTGAAACTCAATCACAGAGAGGCCTGAGCCTGCTTGTTACTGGGAAGCATTTCTTGTGTGTGCTGCTGGCTGTACACTTCGACTGAAGGTCAGGTGTGATCTCCATGGTCCACAGACTGTTCTCGTGCCTTCCTGGATCTGCAACCCCACACAGCAGCCCCGCAGCTGCAGAGGATGTCGAGTTTAGAGCATTCAATCCCTATAGCAGCTCTAGAGAGTTTTCTTAAGTGGGAAAAGACCCAGGCCCAGTACAAAGTGTGTGCGTTTGTCCAGCACAGCCCTCACACTGACATCCTCTTCTCCTCTGTCCCCCAGCCTCAGCCCACAACTGAAGAAAGCTGGCCCACTGTCTGATTCCTACCCCTTCAGGCCTCAGGCCCCACTGGCCTAAGGTGGACCAGGCTTGGAGTGTGCAGGGGCACCCTATCACCCCACAGAATAAATGTGGCTCCAACCCAAGATAGCAGAGAGTCAAGTGATAAATAATCCCCAGAGAGCTACTCAGGAAGTTTGGAGCAAAGAGAAAGACAAAAGCAAGCCCCCAAGAAAACATAAAAGTTCAACGTGATTTATTTCATAATTTGGAAATCCAAATCACCTTCAGGTAGTAGGACTTATTTGAGCACATTTACCCTAGAGTGTGTTGCAGAGCTAAGTTATAGACCCTTGGAAATGCAGGCTTGTCCTATGGGAGTACTGAGGTGTCATTAGGCCCAGCACTGTGTGTAGCTGTGACAGAGCCAGACATGCTTGGAAACCAGCACTGCCAAGAGAAAGCCCAGCGCTGTGCAGTGTGATGGTCTCCAGTCCTGCCCAGGAGAACAATGGGGCTGTGACAGTCACTGGGGCCTGGAGTAGGGCAGAGGATAGGCCACCTCTGTCTGTCACTGGGACGCAGCCCAGACAGCGCCATGCTATGACTGCGTAAAGTAGTCATCACACCACAACAGTGCAGCCTGTCAGAAAGGCCCCAAACCCCAGACCAACAAGTGAACTCACTGTTCTCACCCACTGGTGAATTGAGCTTGCCTGACCTCACCAGGCTCCCATTGTGCCTTGGTCACCTGGAGGGTCCCCAGCTGTCACTCATACGTCCCCTCTCTGTGCTGACTACATTCTACCTTCTGCCCACTGTTGCAAGCAACGCAGTCAAACACTTGACAACCGAGGCTCAGTCACTGCCTCCCATTGCCGAGGCAGCCCCTTGGGAAGAGCACATGCAGCTCTAGGAGTTGGCGAGCTAGTTGGCCTTGACCTGAGTTTTCCTGGATGCTCCCCTGTGTCCCCAGGCCATGGAAGCAAGTGCTCCTGCTGGTATTAGTTGCTCTCCTCCATTTACTGCCCACCACCCCTGCACCTTGCTGAACTCTGTTCCCTGAGGAAAGTATAAATACATGGGCTGCAGCTCACTGGGATTCTTTATCCAGCAGGAGGAAAGTCCCACCTGGTCTCAGCTTTTTGCATCTTGTTTTTCTCTTTCCTCATCCCCATGTGTGCTCCATTGTCACCCACTCCAGGCCCGGGGCTCAGCAGAGTTGCAGAGTAGTGCTAACTCCTTGTTACACAGGGGCCCAGCGACTGTCCTCCAGGGAGTGGGGCTCCCTGTTCTGCTGCCCTCCAGTGGGAACACAGAGAACTCACGAGCCATCAGCTGTGTGTCTTGGACTCCCTGGTACAGTGCTGGACATTCAGGAGGAGTTGGGGGTGGGAGGAGGTAGCAAATCCAGCATGTTGCTAGGACACCCCATCACAAACACTCACCCCAGTTCCAACCCTTCTCACATCTGGCTCACATCCTGGGCTCCAGCACAGGTGGACACCTACTCCCAACCTCCATGAGTGGTTTCTTTACCTCTCTACCATCACAGCAAATCTATCCTTGCCCAGATTCTGTCCCTACACTGTGGGATGTGGACACCACCTAACCCTGGTGAACCAGCTGCAAAATGCAGCCTGTGACCCCAAAGCCACCTGGGCCTCAGGAAGGTCCTATAAGGGGCTGAGCTTAGTTCCTGCAATTCACATGGGCCAGTGCCAGACAAGGGGAGTGTGACCAGCACCAGATGGTACTAAGATCAAGGTAGAGAGGAGTTTTGAGATTAACTGCAGAGCTGGCTGTTATGTGGTGTATATTTTAAAACTGCTAAGAAAATGTTCACACCAGAAAAGTGAGATGATAGATATAATTAACCTAGTATAATCATTCCCTTGGCAGAGCTGCTGAGGAAAGGTTGGTGGCCATATTCTGCCAGGAAACCCAAGCCCCAGTGAGGTCACTAATATCTGCTCAGTGAGAGGTGTAAGTTCTATCCATCCTCACCTGGAAGAGCTCAGTCTCTGATGATGCCGTGGAGCCTGGGAATCACGGGTTCCATCCTTGCACCAGCTGTCAAGTTCTGAGGCCTCAAGTTGCAGCTCAGAAAGATGCAGAGCTGTGGGAAGAAGGCTGCAATGATGAACTGGGCAGGCCACCCTCTGCGCTTAGGTAGAGAGGATGGGAAGCATTTGGGGGATAATGCCGCAGGTGCCCCCAAGAGTAAGCAGTGTGTGGTGACAGAGTGACAGAGCCACAGAGCCTGATGGTGGCCAGGTTCTCTGTGAGGAACCATATGAGTGGATGTGGCAAGACACAGGGATTCAGAGCCCCCAGTTGTCATGCTGCCAGACATGTATTGATCCTCAGCAAGGTTTCCACATAGATGCAGTACCCCACCCCCAAATAGCAGGAGAGGGAGCAAGGAGGCTGAGACTGAGCCCAGTGATAGGTTGAACAGGAGAACAAGGCAGGCATACTGTCCACACCAGAGACGGGCTGGGAGAGGGGCATGACTTGAGTCCTTGAACCCAGAGACCTGGCATGGTTCAGGTACATAGACATGTACCAACCTAGACTTGTGTCGACCCATGGGTGGAGACTGGGTCCCGCAAGACTGAACCCAGCAGAGGTACACAGAGGCCATCCAGCAGCCTGGGGACTCAGGGGTTCCATACATGCCATCCCTTCTACCAAGTCCCTTTGTGTAGATCAGAGACACTAGTTCCCACCCGCAGGTCTCTCAGCAGAGCCAAAGCTGAGCCTGAAAGCTTTGTGGCTGCAAATACATAAGTACCAAGCCTACCTCAGCCTGCCCCAAGGATTGCCCCAAGCATTTGCACCACACCCCACCTTCTGGTCCTCCTCAGAATATGGACTCTGCCAGCCTGCAGTGGTCATCTTTCTGCCCCTGGCATCAGCTCTACAGACTAGGATGCAGCAGCTCTGGGTCTGGAACTCAGGCTCCGGGGAACAGAAGACCCCTAGCCTGGCTGTACTGGTCTCACTTCATAGAAGAAGCACATACACTCATGCACACACAGAAGAAGAACTTCTATGGCATTTACTCAATCTGGGGTTTTGAATAACCCACCTGTGTCTCTGGTTACCCCTCCTTTATAGATTTTCTCTCTGATTCTTTCACCCTCAGTGACTTTGCTGAATGAGAATGACCTCGAGCACTGCCCTGAGGATGGCTCTGATGGTCAGTTGTGAAGTACAAGTTTCTCCTGAGTGTCAAAGGAATCTCTGGAGGAAGAAGCTGTGGGTCACATGATCACAGGTGAGCCACAGAGATCACTGAACCACGTGAAGCAGAGCAGGAGGCAAGGAGCATCCAGTGCAAGAGGTATGGAGCACCCAGAGCAGGAGCAGAGAGTGTGTGCTGTGGATAAAATGGGGAGATGCTGTAATGGTCCAAGCAGGAGAAGGCAACATGTGCTCTGAGTTAGTCATGCAAAGGAGAGAAGTGAATGCATCCAGAGTGGATTCTAGATATGGAGCTTCAAGGACCTACTCTTGGACTAATGTAGAGGATGACAGAAACAGAGTGATCCAGTAAACTGTCTCTCTAGAATAGGGCCTTTCTCCAAGTTCAGGTATTGTACTCAGTATCCTACTTGATACCTCCAACTGACCATTTTGGGACAAATCTGAAGATCTTTATCTCCTATCTGCTGAAGAAAATAGCTCCTCTCTTTGTCTTCATTTGAAGCTTCAGAGAAGGATTCCAGTTAGTTAGCTTAAATCACATACTCAACCATTGGACCAAGAGGTTGGAGAACTAGGACTGTGGGTGGAGGAAGATAGACTGTGATTGACTAGCTCTCAGAAGACTGTTATTGGCTAGCTTCCTGGACCCATGTGGAATTGGAAGAGGCAGCTTCCTCACAGGAAGGATGTGGAGAGGAGACATCCAAAGAGCAGGGAAATGAATAGGCAACAACAGATGCCAACTGCTATGGGAACATCATTGCTCTCAAGATGAAATATAAGCCTGTTAACATGGCATATGAGGCCCTTTACCATCTAGCCCTCTCTGTAGGCCCAACCTCTTCTCTCACAGCTACATGCCACTCATGGATGGCAGCTGCTTCCTATCCTACTGCTAAAGCCCAGGAATGACCCCTGCGTGCTCTTATGCTCAGACAGGATTTCTCTCAGTCAGAGGGGAGGCTAGGAGGAAGCTTGTCTGGATCATCCATAGACTCAGCACACCCTTCTCCCTAGTCTTCGCAACGTGTGCTAACCCGGGGCCACCAGGCTGCCTGCTCCGTAGAACTTGGCTCTGCCTTTAGCTTCACTTCATGCACATCTCAGAATCTCTGTCACTGTCCACTGCATTAGGGAACAGGAGGACAGAACAAATCAGAGGGGAGCAGAGGAGGGAGGAAGGACCTCTGCCAGTGAGTGAGAGAGTATTTCTTGACATAAGGAGGGAATTCGGGCCCTAGACACTGTACCCCACTCCCACCTGGATCTTATTTCTATCAGCAGCAGCTCACCACATGCTCTGCAGGGAGGTGAATTGGGCACAGTTTGGTGCTGTAGGCAGAGGCAGCTGGGGGAGGTGCTGTGCACACAACAACACCAATGTGTGAGGCCTGTTTGACATGGAGGAAGGGCCTGTCTCCTGTACTGCTGAGGGGAGAGCACACTGACACAGGCCTTCTGGAGATCAACTTGCAATATCTGGTAAGGCTGAGGCACAGACCTGTGACCCAGTGACTCTACTGCTAGGAGAAGAAGATCTCTCACCCACCTGGGAACCTGGACAAGGGCGTCAGCTGCAACATATTCACAAATGTGAAAGTCAGGATCTTACCCAGTGTTCTTTGGCAGGAAAATAGGTAAATAAATCTCAATATCCTCACTTATTAGAATAAAGTACCAAAGTCAAAAGCAATGAGCTAGTGCCACCTACATTAGAATGGGTGAGTCTCTGAAGGACATAGAAGAAAACAAGCTAGAGAAAGGTACATGAAGTTTGATTTAAACAAAAGCACACAAAGCGTAACAATGCCTCACTTATGGACACATGCATACAGGTTAGAAGTCTAAAGTGTACCCAGAAACATTAAAACTATGCTCAAGTGCGGTTATTGCTGCTGTGGAAGCGATATAATAAGATCGGGGTGAGGGTGGGGTGTCTGGTATGCAGGCAAACTTAACTGCATCTGTAATACTTGGTTTCTTATTAGAAAGTCTAAAACACACACATTGAAAACCCTTGATAATTCCAAATAGGTGGCAAATAGAGATTTTAAATACTATCCAAATCAGTATCCATGGGTATATGTGGCTAATTAATTTTAAATTGAAATTAATCAAGAGGTAATATAGGGCCGGGGATATAGCTCAGTGGTTCCGGCGCCTGTCTTGCAAGCGCAAGGACCCGGGTTCGATCCCCGGTAACCACATACCATACTGGGCGTGGAGACTCACCCCAGCAGCAATCAGTACCACATACCACAGTGCCGGGCATGGTGGCTCACGCCTGTAATCCCAGCACTCGGGAGGCAGAGGCGGGAGGATTGCTGTGATGTGAGTTGGAGGCTGAGCTCAGGGCCAGCCTGAACCACAAAGTGAGACCCTGTCTCAAAAACAAAACAAAACAAAACAAAAACAAAACAAAACAAAAAAAGAGGTAATATAGTTAAAAGTTCAGTTCCTCAGTCACATTAGCCAGATTTCACATACTTAGCAGGTATAAAGGGTTGCCTGTAACAGAACAGATTCTAGAACATTTCAATCCTCACAATTCCATAGGCAAAAATTTGAGATTAACTCTCAAATTAAATATCTGATTAGTATATCCCCCACTATCAGACTAATGTATCCCCTACCATCAGCTACCACATGGTCATAGAAAGTCCTATAAAATTAGCTGTGTAATATCTGTTCTATATCATGTTGAATCTGTCAGTCAACAGAAGAAACATCACTGACTCCACAGCACAAAGGGCAAAAAACTTAGACCTCATCAGTGGCCATTCAGTGCTAATCACAAGGTGCATGAGGAGTCAGACCTGTTGAGGAATCTCTCACATTCCACACACGAGCCATGCAGAAGAAGGAGAGTTGACCTTTGTCTCACTCATATGCAAAAATCAACTCACTATCCATTGAACACTTAACTATAAAACCTAAAAATGTAAAACAATTACAAGAAAACATAGGAGGAATTTCCACAATATTTATCAGGGCAATGACCCTCTAGATATGACCCTCAACCACTATCAAGAAAAGCAAAAATAGGCAAACAAGATTACAGCAAACTAAAAAGCTGCTAATAAGACACAATCTACAAAATGGAAAAAATAACTGCAAACTAAATGTGTAATAAGGAGTTAAAATCAGAAATATACAGGGAATTGCTACACCTCCACAATAAGAAAACTAGTAATCAATTTTAAAATGGACAAATTACCTAAACAGATGTAAAAAGACCTGCAAGTGGCCAGCTACAAGAACATATGATCGTCAGGGAAATGCACGTTAAACCACAAGGACAGGTCACTTCACACCTGTGAGCATATCTGTCAACAAAAATAACACACACTGATGATGACATGGGGAAATAGAATCCATATACACTGTTGGAAGGAAGTAGTTTGAAGAAAACCAACATAATGCCATCCAAAACATTAAGAACACGATTGCCATGTGTTACAGCAATCCCATCCTGGGTACACAGAGAACGAAAATGAACTCAGCCTACTGCAGAAACACAGATGAAGAGCTGATGTTTTGAGAATGCACGTACACACACACATACACACACACACACACACACACACACACACACACGGGCACTTGGGAACAAATACTGAAGAAGAGGAATAGCATCTTTCCTTGGTTAGATACAGGATAATCTCCACCTTATGTCCAGAAACCCATCCTCTGACTAAGAAGCTAGCTTCCCAAAACCCACGTTAGGAATGCAGCCAATAATGCCCACTTATCAAATGCCCACTAAGTGCAAGACACCAGTAGAATTGTGGTACCACCTTACCTCTCCCATTCCTGAAAACTGACATGGTCAAGAGCGAACTCAGTCCTCCCAATCTCACCAGCCAGGCTGCTCTCCCAGTATCAGATTGATCCTCATGGCTTAATGTACCTGAATGAGCAGGAGAATTAAACTCCAGAGATGAAGGACATTTTTCTATTTTAGGGAGAGCTAAGCCTTACAGAAATGAACAGATCCCATCCTATGTGGGCCAGATAAGAATGTCTAGGCAGAGTGACTGCTGTGCTGAGTATCTGTACACTGTCTCACTGGATGACCGGAGTTGCACTTCCTGGTTTTATGGAGAGGACAACGAGATTCACAGGTCAAATGGTGTGTCCAGGGCACCAGGTCATCAGATCAAGGACCTGGGTCTACTGAAGTCAACCCTGAAGTCTATACAGAAAAGCACTTCTCTGCAGTCAGGAAGGTCTTTACACCCTTGGGAACTCCAAGCTCCACCCAGAGTTCTGGTTCTTCAGGTAAATCAGAGTGTTGCTCTTGGGGTCTCCTGGGATCTGCTTCTGGGGACCTTGGGGACCTCAGGGATACATGTGGCAAAGTGCTATGTCCACAGGCAGACAGCCAACAGCTCAGGGCACCCTGGAGCCAAGCAGCTGTCTTGGCCACCGAGACTTGGGAGAAGAACCCTCTGTGTCCAAAGTCCACAGCCCCAAATGCAGGTTTGAGCTCTTCCTCGAGAGGAATCTGAGGAGAGAACCACTTGTTAGCGTGGACACTGTGGCTCCTGCTTCTCTGTCACTCACCAGCCAGCCACTGTGCAACCCTGAGCAAATCTACCTCTGAAAAGGTGCTGCACACAGAAGCTCGGGTCTGCTTCTCTGTGCTCCTGTAGCTTCCGGAGCCCACCCTGTGCTGCCTCAATGACACTTCACTTGAGGGAACCACTTCTTTATTCTCTAAACTGAGAATACTCTTTTTTTCCTTAGAGCATCTTTCATTTGCCCCAAATTCCCAGAAAACAATAGTCACATATACTGGTATTAGTTCCTGAGCTGTTCATCGACAAGTGCCAAGGCTAAATTTCTTTCTTGCATAGCTCCTGGATCTGAAAAATGGCTTTTTCTTGGCTGGAAAAACTTTTCCTCTCTATTGAGTTCTCTAAGACAAGATTTTCTTAGATCTTAGATCCTCATATTTTCATGGCCAAGAGCAGAAGCAACTACATACTAAATGAGCAGGGAAGGAGTTAAGGATAAATTCATGAGACAAAGAGGCACCAAACAGCTTCCAGAAGAAGGGCTTCAAGGACATAAGGACTGTGAAGGCAGAGAAGCCCACAGGGCCAATACAGAGATGAAGCAAAGCAGGCTGGCCCTGAAAACATGGCATACAGGAAATGGTCAATGCTCTTCTAGATCTGCGGGAACGTCCACCCACCTCTGAGAGGGTGGATCTGAAACTTGCCTATCTACCCACAGGGGGTCCCAAACCCTTGGTATTTAGGGATTGTGGATAGATTTCTGTGTTAGGGCTAAGATTCAGAGTAGGAAAAGGTCCAAGATTTAAGGAGGGTACCCTCCATGTAATGGGACCATTAAAACATGTCACCATTGGTAGTATGACAGCACTTTGGGGTGCTCTTAGAGTCACAAAAAGCTCACTAATCCAGGCTGGGTTGGATGCAAGGACCAAATGAGACCCTGGACCACAGCATTAGAAAAGAATGGCCCAGAAACAGGGAAGATGATGCCAGAGAGAGTCCCAGGCTCAGGACCCAGTACTTGGAAATTCCCAACAAAGGGATCTTATGCAGAGAAATGAGTGGCTGGTCAAGTGGCTCATAGTGCCCAAGTGTGGCCCACTATACCAAGCCAGATACACCCAAGATGTCCATCACTGTAAGCAAGGCATTGCCTGGGCCACAGTGAACCATACCTGTCACCATCTTTCTTCAGCAAAAAGTCAGAGGAGGTGTTGATGATGTGTCCTCAAGTTGACCTGGGCCCCCCAACCCAATCCCCAAAGTACCAATGAAGTGCACTTCCTTTCCCAAAGGAAACTGTGATAAAACTAACACTGCAGGCTTAGATCAAATAAGAGCCTAAGTGTGAGCAGCTAAAGGGTTGAAGAAAGCCGGGTGAGGCTGGAGTCCTGAAACCAAGGAAGAGAAGCCATGAAAAGGAGTTCAAGGGATGCTGCAGACTGAGGAGCCTTTGGGTGCCACCACCTGGACAGCCTTGGAAGGAGGAGTCAAATGAAGGCAGACAGTGCCAGAAAATGTGCTCATCATGCATGAGGCCCTAAGTTTGATTCCCAGGGAAGGAAGGAAGGAAAGAAGGGAAACAGAAAAGGAAAAGAAGCCAGATTTCAGAGTGTCAAAGAGGATATAGAGACAAAGACTTATGGACATTAATTGTAGATTCTTCTTTCAAGGACCTTAAAGAAGACTAGAGAGCAGCAGGACAGTAATGGAGGGGCTTTCCAGCTAGCATCATCTTAAGGTGCCCAGCTAATGAGTAGTGAGGTCATGTATGGACAGATGGGCTGCAAACAGGGACCCCGGGGACAGCAGATGTTGTAAACCTCCTAGATGTGCAGGGCTGTACCCTTTCCTCAAGAGAGGATAGAGGATAGGTAGCATCCAGCTGGGGTCACTAGAGTGTACCTGATGTGCATGCTGCCAGCTCAGCTGGGCAGCATGTGGTGACAGGGTAGGGGAAGCACTGTGGGGTCATGGAGTAATTGCCAGAGTGATGTGCGAGGCTTTTGTTTCAGGTCCAGAAAACAATTAAAGACCCTGCACAGTGCTTATTAGGCACTGTGAGTGCCTAGAGAGCAAGTGGCCAGACACTGTGCACACTGTTATTTTCTGGGGGTCCTTCTTGGCTGTCACTGTAAACTGGCTGCTCCTCAGACATCACCCATGCACTCCCCAAGCAAGAGAGAAAGTACCTGTCTCTCTGAGGTGGTAGAGTGTTGTCCAGCACACTGCAGTCTCTAGCAGGAGTTTTCATTTTTCTTTTCTTTTGTTCTTAAAGATCTAAAAGTCCAGTTTAAAGCTTCTCTGCCATTCAAGAAGGCCCGAGGAAGCCTGGGCTTGCGTGGTGAGCCAGCTACACTGTCTGCAGCATTTCTGCTTCCTCAAATCCAACAACTGCCTTTGTTCTATGTCTCCCAGACTCCAGTGGTGCCAGTTTGTGCAAGATAAGTCCAGTCTTATCTATCTGTTCAGAATATTTCCACTTGTTTTTAAGTGAAGAAGTCAATAACTCAGAAATTATTAAAAATGAGGAAGAACATGTTGGTGGGAGCTGCCTGATTCCCTTCCCATGTCCTCCTGGCCATAGGCAGGTGGCAGAGCTCCCTGCTTGGTGAAACTTGGCTGTGGGCCTTCAGAGGTCTTGGGAGGGGTGCAGACCTCTCATAGGTAGGGTCTTCAGTCACTGGGGGCAGCGCTTAGGAGACCAGGGACCTCAGCCAGCCCTTGGTCTGTTTTCTGGCCCCAGCATATGCTCGTGCCATGACATGCTGCCATCCTCAGCAGCTCAAGCAAGGGCTGCATATCCCAGGACAGATGTAGCAAGGCAAAGGAGACAGATGAGGAGACACAGGTGGCAATGTGGGCCAGAACTGAAGCATGCTTGGGTCTCTGTGAAGTGGAGACCCAGTGAGCAGTTTGTGTGGGTGTAAATCCCGTTACTTCAGAGTAATTTAGTCAACTCTAGCAGCAGCTTAGGAGAAGGAATAAAAGAGGCATCTCGGGAGAGGCAGATACTTTTGTGAAGCCATAGTTGTACAGGGAGTACAAAGGGTCTGGATTAGGGCAGTGTCCATTCATCATTCATTCAACTAATAGTCTCTCCCCCTGGAGAGAGAATGTGGGCAGTAAAATTTGGCCATGCAGCAAATTTTGACCCCACAGTCACGAGAGCATGGGCTGTTGTGACGAAATGAGTAGACAACTCAGCCAGGAGTCAGGCAGAAATGTCATGACAAGGAAGGAAGAGAAATGAGCAGGGCTGGAAGTATTTAGGGACTAAAACCAATGTCTCTGTGGACAATCTGAGTGTAGTTAAGGAAGGACTCTGTCAGACACTCAGATTGTCCACAGAGACATTGGAATGCTCAGGAAAAGCTTGATTTGCACTTGAAACAACTAAAGCACAGAAAATTCTCTGGAAAAGTATGAGATCACACAGGTTAACCTGTGAGAGTTGCCTCAGCATGCCTGACTCTTATATCCTACCAGGTATCTGCTTGCTTCTGGGTAGACAGGAAGAATTTTAGCCACCTTACAGGCTTGTGGTGGTATCAAATTAGAAAATGTCTGTGGAGGAAATTGAAAGAATTCAATAAGTGTTATTTATGGTTATGATTACTATTACTAGCAAGCTATGACACTATATGCTAGGACATGCTACATGCTAGGACATGCTATTCCATAGGTTTGGAAGGCTAAAAGGAAACAAAGGGTACTGATGAAACATGACCAGTTTCTCTGATTTGCCACCTATGATAAATCAATAATCAATGAAAACATACTGAGAGCTTTCCACAGCATGGCACCCTATGGTTCTAAGGACATAGCAATGAGCAGAACTCATCAATTCTGTATGCTGAGTGATCAATACCCTACCAACTTCACATTGCTGAGTGGTTAAGAAATGTTCCTCTATGCTACTGAGGAGAGTATGGGGACCCCAGGGGGAGGCTGAGAGGCTGGCCTCCCTAGGGAGGGCAGGAGGCTTCCTGGAGGTGTGTGGTGGTCTGGGGCTGAAGGATGGGCAGGAGGTCCAGGCAGAGGCATTAAGAAAGCCCCTCAGGCAGGGTGCAAACACTGCTGAAGGTCAGAGGAGCTGGAGTAGAGGGTGTGAGGACCGAGGGAGCGGACAAGAGCAGGATGCTGTGTGTGTTGGGGAGTGAGGCAGGCAGTGAGGAGTGACGAAGGCTCAGGATCCACACACTATGTCCTGTGTAACTCTCACTATGACTCACCATGTTGGGGCAGGGAGGAAATTAAGTGGGCAAGGCTGTAGGAGGGTACTGCTGTGGTGAAGGAAAGAGGCACAAACTTGGACGGGCAGCTGGCAGCCAAGATGGAGCACCTTGAGGGACAGACAAACAACAGCAAAGCTCAGGGTCTCTTCTCCACATCCTCACCCTGTGAACAACCCTGGAATCTATTCTGTCATCTGGCTGTGTGACCAGTTTTTTGCACCCAGCTTTGCCACCATGAAATCACTCCATGGCCACTAAGCTCCAGGCACTGACTTGGTGCCTGAGGCAGTTTCCCTGCATCCTGGGGGAGTGGATGCTAAGACCAGCAGAAAGGAAATGGTTTGATCCAGTCCAGACTGAATCTGTCCCCTTAAATGTAGGCCCTCTTACACCATGCCCTGTGGGCCAGAAGACATGATTTTGGCGTCCCCTGAGCTCTCCACCCTGGAGAAAATGAGTGATGTGTGTGGCACTGACAGGGGACCCCACTTCTGCTCCAGGAACCCTTCCTCCCTGCTCCTCCTCTTCCTCTGGTGCCCAGAGAACCCATACCTCCCTGCTCTCATCTCTTGGGCCTGAGATGCCCTGGAGTGGACAGAAGGCAGGATGGCAGACCCCCGCATGTGGAATGTCCTGGGCAAGACATGGCCCAGACAGTGTGACTCAGCTGACCCCAGCATCATGGCCAACTCTCATTCTCAGGTGATGACTCCAGAGCGCCCCAAAGGAGGAGGAGGGGTGGCCCTTATCACAAAAGCCTGGCTGGAGATAAAGGGATGAGAAACCAGACACAAAGGGGAGAAGCCAGACAGTGGCTGGCATCAAAGGAAGCCCGACTGTCTGACACAGGCATAAAACTCAGACCAGAGACTGTCTGCCCAGTTGGTAGGCTGCTGGGCCCTCTTCTTGCCCCACCTGAACCCTGGGAGTGAGAGCTTAGGCTCTTGGGTATCTCTGGGGAGTGGCTCCATTAGCCAAGTGCCATCCCTGTGGAGGAGCACAAGCCTGAGCCATGAGCCGAGAGGGTGGAGACAAGCTGCAGTGTACTAACCAAGCACGTGGGCTGCATGGGCTCAGAGCACCTGCTGCAGAGCCGTCACCCTAAACAGTATGTTCATGGGAAATCCAGGAGTGATGTGAACAGGCTCAGCAGGCAAGTAGCCACCACAGGGCATTTAAAGTCTGTCTGAAGGGACAAGGGAAAGAAGAAAGCAGAGTGAAGAGGAAGCAGGGAAGTGAGGCAAGTCTGCGAGGTGCTGTGGTGCTTGTCTTTGTCTGATCCCCAGATTTGTTAACATGGGCAGCAATAAGGACGCCAGTCACCAAGTGTGAATGCCCCTGCCAGAGCAGACAGAGGGAGAATCTGCCAGAGGGGACAGACAGGCAGACAGCAAGCAATACTGAAGTCTAGAGACCCATTCAAGGTCACAGCAAAGAGGTCAGCAGTGATACAGCAGCCAAGCAGAGGCAGAAGAGACTCCAGTGGGTCTGGGGAAGGAGCAGGTTGGAAGGAGCAGCTCTGGCCCCCTGAACGCCATCCCTTCCTGTGCTCTCCCTCTGAGGGCTGGCAGAGCCAAGACAGGGTGTCAGGGAGAAGGAAGTCAGTGTCTCACTGTCCCTCCAGGGAATGTGACCCTGCTTGTGCCATGGGCAGTGCGGGAGCTGATAGGGAGAGGACACGGGCCATGCTAGAGTGGGCCCTGCTGGGCAACTGAGTTCAGGGTTTGGAGTTTTAGGGGTTTTTCATTTTTCATTCTTCCTCCCCTACTTCTATTGTCCTAGAAAACAGTAAATGCTACAAGAAAATGGAGGGGGAGAAAAGACAACCTAAAACAGCTCCAAATCCAAACAGCAAAAATAGCAATCACTCCATTTCAGTGTCAGTGCAAATTAGACTAAGCGGCCACAGAAGCCAAATGGAAATCATAATTCTTGCAGCCCTCACCGCTCAACAGTGTAATAGGTTTGGCAGGGACGCAAAGCGAAGGGGCCTGCAGCGAGTTTCAGAGAATCTAAAGACTGCTTGCTGTGGAGAAGCCAGATTTCTGCACAGTCCAGAGGAGGAGGGAGGTTAGGATGGAGTATGGGCCCAGCTCTCAGCGACAGCCAGGCCTGTGCCTCCCTTCCACACTCAGCACCTCCTAGAAGTGATACTTGTCCCCAAGTGGGGCCTAGGTTGGGAGGAAGCCTCAGATGCCAGGACCTTAAGAAATGGAAGCAGTCTGAGGAGGCTCCAGAGGGCCCTGCTACCTTTGTCACAAGCAAGAGAAGGGAAGGGGACAGAGGGAGCTGCCCCACCAGGACCTGCTGGGCACTGTCATCCCCCTTGGAGCCCGCCCAAGCGCCTCTACTTCCTGGGAGGAGAAGGTGGATCCAGAGCTGGGAGTCTGCCAGTCACATAGACAGAAAGGTGAAGTCCAGATTTGAACTGGATTCCTCACACTCTCTCACCTGCCCTAGGGGCAAGCTGACCTTTTCTGAGAAGTGCAGATTGTGATTATTTCCAGATTTGCAGGCCCCAGAGTGTGAACTCTGCATCTGCACCTCAAAAGCATCATTAGGCCATAGGCAATATGCACACAAATAGACAGAACTGTATTCCAATAAAACTTTATTCACAAAACAGGTAGAGGGCCAATTTGCTTTGTGGACCACAATTGGCCAATCCCTATGCTACCTCATCGGGGAAAGGCAATCCTAGGATGGCAACAAAGGCAACTAAAGTAGTAAACCTACTTGTATAACAGCTTGCAAAAAAGCTCAAGTTTCTCAGGACACACATTTCCCTGAGATCATCCAGAGCAGGGAAGGCTGTTCCTACAGTGCTGGGAATCTGCAGCCAGTTACTTGTGCTCTTTAGCCTCTTCTTCTATGTTAGATGGAGGAGGTCACCACATCAGCCTCCATGTCCTTGTAACACCTGAACAAGGTCTTTCTCGTAGTGTACTTCCTGTAGAGCTGGACATAATAGGTATTCAGCAGCTACCGAGGGATCCACGGCCTGGGAGTGTGGAGTTGCTGTGTGGCACAGACCAGAGCACGAGGCCTCTGGGGTTAGGAGTGCACCATGATTGAGCAAGGGGGAGCTGGATTGAGCCCGTGCCTCTGAGTGCATTTGTATCCCACCCTTGTGAGAGGAGAGAAACCTGTGAAGATGGAAGCTGAAGAGAGAGACGAAACACATACCAGAGAAGGAACCTTCCCACCCCACTGTCACCGCAAACCTGGAGGACTCCCCACATCACCCAGGGTGAGGACCAGGCCTGTTGTGATGGACCCCACTTTTCTAGTTTGATGGGCTTAAAAATATTGTGCTGCAGGGTACCATGCCCCATGCCTATAATTCTAGCACTCTAGGAGCCTGAGGCAGGATGGACACAAGTTTGAGCAGCCCAGACAACTTAGTGATTGTTATTCAACCAGACTGATTCAAAGTAAGATAATTAAAAACCTGGGAATGTAGCTCAGTGAAAAAGCCCTGGGCTCAGTCTCTAGTACCAAAAATAAATAAATGAATAAATAAATATTCCTGCTCCAATGGCTTGGGTGGCTCTGGAGCCATGTGGGGACTGCTGTCCACCCAGCTAGACCTCAGTAGGACAGGCGTTGGCATCTGTCGTTTCCTGACATGTGTCCTGGGCTCGTGGTCCAGCACTCATAAACCAAGTGGACCAGCAGAAAATCCAAGCAGAAAGAACTACAGGGCTCTAACTCAGAAAAAACAAACAGGCTTTGAAAAATTGCTGCCATGCTTGATTCCTGGCCCAGGGGCCTCCTTCCCCTGCTGCAACAAATCTCTAGTTTACAAAACAGAAAAGTATCCTCTCACTGCTCTGGATCCAGAAGTGAAACCCAGTAGTCAGCAGGGCCACTCTGCTGGGGCCACTCTGCCAGGGTTCCCAGGGAGAGTCATCTTGCCCACAGCCAGCTTCTGGCTGCCTGCATGTTCCTGGGCTATAGCCACATCTCCTAGATCCCTGTGATCTCCTACTGTCAAAAGTGCTTGCCAGGCTTCACCGCCTACAGATTGTACATTCATGCTGTGCCACTTCCTCCATGCCAGTGCACACTCCCCACTCCTACCATGGTGCCCCCCAGCACCCTACAGCTAGCAGTGTCCCTCTGCCACACAAAGTCTGCACTCTGAAGCTTTCCTGGCTGGCTTGAGGCCCAGCAGCAATACTTCAGCCCTTGCCTTATCTCCTCTCCTCTGCTGTATCTGGTCACCCCCAGCCCCAGCCTGTGTGGCTCTGTGAGCCATGATTTTCAGTGGATCCTCCAAGTTATACAAAATTGCACTTTGTGTGTAGACTCTGCACCTCTGCATCCACCGCCCAGCTCTCAGCCAATAGTGTCTCATGCTCCCCACCCAGGTGAGGAGGTCTCCGATGTGACCTGGGCCACAATTATCTCCTGAGACAAGGCAAGGTAGGCAGAGCTGGCTTGTGGCCACTAGAAAATAGAGGAGCACAGAAAACATCCACACTGCACCAAGACTAGATGTAGGTGGAAATGTGCTCTGTCTATGCTGTCCATGAGCCACAGGTGTCTGTAGAGCCCTGGAGATGTAGCTATTTCAGAAAGCTGAAGAATTGGACTTTACCTACTATCTAAAGTTCATAAGCTTAAACTTATATCTAAATAGATACAGACAACTGTTGGCTACCTGACCAGACAGTGTCATTAGTAGAAAGGCAAAGTGAACAGAGCATAAGGGAAGCATCGAGCCCAAGAGCTGAAGGCAGTGAACATTTGTCCTGGGTGGCAGAGATGAAGAAGTGGCAGAGGACGTGAGCCTAGTTTTCCTCAGCTTTAGAATGGAATGGTGAAGACAAGCTGGGGAGAAGGCGAGGAGGACCAGTCAGGGGCTGGGTCAAGGTCACTGCTGTGTCGAATGATACAGATTTAGATGACTACACAGAGAACTGCTTATGAACACACGTGCACACTGGTACACACCCATGCTTCCTGAAGACCCACGTATAATTAGAGACCTTCATGGCCAATGACAGTGAGTATGTCCTACCTATACCTTGGTCCTGCAACCGTAAAAGAAACCAAAGTTAGGTTTAGACTAGTAATCAAACAAGGTGATTCCAGAGAGTTTTGGAATATCAGGACAGAAGGAATTGGTGACACCCACAACATGCATATGCATGCACACACACACACACACACACACACACACACACACACACACACACACACACACAAACACACACACTGACTGGGTAAGCCAATGACCCAAAGGGACACTGGAGCCAACAATTGGAGGAAGAACCATCAAGATGAGACCATTCGAGCAAAAATAAATTAGAATTGGACAGTATCCCAAAGTATAAAAGAAATATCCATGTGCCCATACTGATGTAGATAAGTGACTGAATAAAAGAGTAAATAGGGAAATAGACAAGTTCCTGCACTGAAGAATTTCCAGTGATTGGCTAAAAGCTGAGACTTCAGGGAGGTGGAACATGATGCCCAGGCTTTATGTAGAAGCCTGTTTGGTGACTTCAGCCTAACTGCACACTGTGAGAAGCCAGGAAATGAGTCCTTGGACACGAGGGACCCAATAGACACCACCTGGGGTCAGGTGGAGACTGGTGTGACCAGCAGTGTCGGCAGCCTGTGCTCAGCCTTGGTGCTTTTCCTCCCAGGACCCAGGCCTGGCCTCATCACCAGGGAAACACCACGTGTACCTGGCTAGGGAGTCTGCAGTATCTGACAGCATTCCTCAAATGGCACAGCCCTCAGAGACAGGGAAGACCCTGAGGAACTCCGATAGCTAAGATTAACCTAAGGAAACCCAGTTCGAGTACCTTGGATCTAATCCTGAGACCGAGAGGAGGTCTTAGCCAAAAGCTAAGGAGATCCGAACAAAATACAAATTTTCATGAGAAATAAAGTATCATGTTGGTTCATTCATTGTGACAAATGGACCATAGTAAGAGAGATGTTTATAATAGAGGAACTGGAGTATGAATGTCTCTTGATAATTTTGCCAGAAATCTAAAAGTATTACTAAAATAATTTATTTTTAAGACATCCAAAGAGACCAGCACAGAGACAGAAGGCTGGTTTCCTCTCTGTCACAAGAGGTGGGGACAGCGAGAGCACTGAGTTTCACTCTCTGGCCTGTGGGATCTTCACTTCCTGAATTTTAGTCTGTGTTCCTTAAGTTGACCTCTCCCCACATCCACGTGTATGAGGAGGGAGCTTTCTGGCCACCCTGATGGAGTTGGAAGGGTGTGTGGATCTGCCAGCCAAGAATTCCTTTCCTGGTGCTGCTGGAATTCTTGGGGACGAGACACTGCCCCCTCATGCCCTGAAGAATCACTAAGAGTCAGAAGCTGGGAGCCTTCCTGTGATCACTGTGAGTGTCTCACCTAAGAATGTCCCACACAGAAGACAGTGAGCGTGGGAAGGATCCAGACTTCTAACAGCAGTCACGGGCCCCATGGAGTCCTGAAGTAGAAGCAGTCCTGGATTTACAGTGCAGCCCATCATCTCTGTGCTTCTATGGGTCTGAGTTGGGCTTCAAGCTCCTGCAACGCACAAGGGTCTGAATGTGAGAGAAGTGTAGACTGACCTTCTCCTTCCAGGCCTCTGCGTCCATCGGTCTCAGGTTCCTCAGAGAAGAGGCCTCTCCTCTACTTGGCCTGTTTCTCCTTCTCTGAACTCATAAATTGTAAGAAGAGTGTGACTAACTCTCATTTCTCAAGTTGTAGCAAGAAATGGGGA
The DNA here is from genome assembly GCA_004026965.1 of Petromus typicus. Classification (NCBI taxonomy): domain Eukaryota; kingdom Metazoa; phylum Chordata; class Mammalia; order Rodentia; family Petromuridae; genus Petromus; species Petromus typicus. The sequence continues at coordinate 12,479 of PVIR01002927.1, read as the reverse complement.
CAGGCGGGAGCACAGAGAGCAAGATGGCCATGCTGGAATGGAAGTTACCGTCTGGCCCTCATGCCACTCCTTACCCATGTGCAAACTGTAGAGGAGACATCTGTAAAAAACCATGAGAGAGGTAAGAGCTTCTGTCTCATGAAGTCCTCTCTCCATGGTGAGGAGCATTTGGAAGATCAGAGGAAGACCCTTCTGTCTCTTCCACTGCCCTGACTCGTGTATTACACTCTAAGTAACCCATGAGAAGCCAGTCTCCCTGTAGGAGCCCCAGGATTCTGCTTCTGAGATAACCTCACTTTCCCTCGGTTCAGCAGGACAGACTTCCCATCTGTACAGAGCTGGCCATGAAGCAGCCTTGATCAACATTTCCAGAACAGGGGCAGGTGCTAAGAACCACAGCGAGGGCAGCAGGGCTGGAGACCAAGGAAACTCACTTTGCTCTTGCACAAAGAGCTTGCACATTATCTTAGTTCTCAAATCAGAATTTCTTCTGTCAGTAATCCACAGGAATAGGTGGTAGTGAGCATGAGGGCCATGAAAATGGCTCATGGTGCTGGTGCAGTGCCAGGGAAGCGGAGATGCACTGGCAGAACTGAGACCAGGCTCTGTCAGGGGAGAGGATTGTCATGAACAAACTCAGTAAAAAGCACATTTCCCAGGGGCTCTAGGCTTGGTGGGAGTGGTCCGGGGTCAGAGTAGCAGCCAGGAGCCAAGTGTGAAAGTTGAGGGGGACCCCAAGTAGTGTTGGCTCAGGTACCGGGAACCCCGAGCAGGAACCTGCACTGACAAGCTCTGTGCTCCAGCAACGTGGGGAGGAAGATGCTGAGCAGCCTGACTTCCAGGTCACTCAGCAATCAGGAAGTGGAGCACCTGTGAGCACTTGGCGCAGCCAGCTTCGGGCCTGCCCAGTGCAGCAACTTCAGCCATTCAGCTCCCGTCCACACTGTAGAGTCCTGCGATCGGCGTGGCTGCCCCCCCTAGTCACCACATGGTGGATGACACAGCTGACCTCAGAGCAGGGCGACCACAGCTGTGGCACACAGAGGGATACATGATGGGGGCTAGGCCAGGGTTTGGCTTAACTTCAGATTTTCTCACCTGGTCTCGTGAAAATGCCCAGGAGCCTTGTACAAGTTCCCCACAGTTCAGGTGAGAATGAAGTTTTCATTCTTCTTCCCTGTGGCTCACAGAGAGGTGTAGATGCAGTGTACCAGCCCAGGGAACAGACACAGATGAGCCATAGCCAAGGTGCATGTGCACAAAGACTCTGCATCAGCATGACACTGGCATGTAAGGAGAAGTTGGATGCGGAGGAAGAAACATCAAGAGAAGGAGAAAGAGAGATGTGGAGGGTCCAGTGCCAGTGAGTGATGGTGGCATAAGGTGCCCTGTGAGGCCAGGCACATTTCAGCACAAACTTGGAGGAAGGAGAGGAGAACGAGGCCCACGTCAGGGTGAGGAAAAACCCAGAGGTAAAGGCTGTGGGGGACAAAGGCTCCCTGCAATACTGGAGGGACAGTGAGGAGCATTTGGAAGATCAGAGGAAGACCCTTCTGTCTCTCCCACTGCCCTGACTTGTGTATTACACTCTAAGTAACCCATGAGAAGCCAGTCTCCCTGTAGGAGCCCCAGGATTCTGCTTCTGAGATAACCTCGCTTTCCCTCGGTTCAGCAGGACAGACTTCCCATCTCTACAGAGCTGGCCATGAAGCGGGGCAAGTGAAGGTCAGAAGGGCTGTACAGAGGCTGTGAGTGAGGACTCAGGGGGAGGAGAATGGGTGGGAAGCTCAGAGCATGAAAATCAGAGCCAGGGAGTGTGGGCAGAGCAGCAGCAGGAGCAGACTCGAACTTTGTCTTATTTGGATTTTGGGGGTCCCTGAAACCTGTCTCAGCCACCAGGCAGGGAGCATGGTGTCCATGAAGGTGACCACATGACAGGGGCTGGCCAGGGAGAGGCCAATGGGAGCTAGAAGGCTCCTGGAGACCTTCAGTAGCAGCTGTGGTCACATGTGCGCCTTCTCAGGGCTGGAAGATAATCTCCATCTTCATCTAACCCCACAATCTGTCAGCAGATTTATCACTTAGAGTGCTAGAACTTCTACAAATCTGGGCATTTGTCTCTAAGATTTCCTTCCACATGGGAAAGCAAACCAAGAACACAGCCAATCCTCTCCAGAGTCATGTGGAAAACACGGGAGCCCCCCTTTAGTGCCTCTCAAGCCAATTGCATGTCCAATCACACTGCTCTTCCTGAGTCCATCCAAGGAGAAAAACCCCAGCCTCTCAGGGTATAAACTTCCTTTAGGCTTCAGACCTTGCTTTTCTCTGAGAGACAATTCACATTAGGGTCTCTGCACAGGCTTCATTCTGTGAAACTTTCCAGGTAATTGCTTGTCATAGCAACTAAGCTCTTCTGTGCAAAGCATGTGGGGTTGCCCTGAAAAGCTCACTGCCTCTCTTTCTGATGGTGTTGCCGATTTCTATTCTTGCTGCATAGAATTGTTTAACTTCTGAGTTTTGCTTTTTGTTTTTTTGTGGTTTTTGGAAGTTAAACAAATTGCTGTGCTTTGAGTTTTATTGATGATTATTTCTGACACTGAGAATACATGAAATGATTGGTTAGGAAGTTATTGCTCTTGGATCTGATTACATTCAGAATGCAATTCATTAGCTCCATACTCACTGACCATCTGCAACATCCGTGGAGCTCCCCGCTGAATTCACCCCAGAGGGGAGCCCAGCTCCCACCATCGGCACACTTCAGGCCTGGGGAGTTGGTGCCAGGACACAGACCATTCAGAGGTGGTACCCAGGACGAGGGCCAAGCTGCCTGCCAGTCTAGGCAAAGCGTCATAGGGATAGAAACAGGAACTCCAAGCCAGAGAGTGGGAAGGACGTGTATGAGGAAGCGGAACTTGTAAAGTAGAGGGGAGGGATGTGTATTTCCCGGGAAAAATCAAAAAGGGGGAGGGGAGCCAGCCCTCCAGCAGCAAGAGTAGCCTATGTAAGAAGCAACTGCAAAGGAGCAGGGAGCTGCTCCGTAGAGAAACCCACACATATTCCAGGCAGGAGTGAGGTCAACCCTTCCAAAGCATGTGAGATTTGGCATGGACTCTGTGTCCTCAAAGGTCCACTCTGAGTCAAGAATCTGAGGGTCACGCAGCCACTCAAGTGGTGGCACAAGCCCTCAGTGGGGGCCAGGGTCAGAGCCAGGGGTCTGGAGGTGGCTTCTTTCAGAAACCACTGCTCCCATCATCTCTGATGGAAATCTAGTAGCAGGAAGCAAAGGGTTTCTCCTGTCTGGTAAGGGAGAGACTATTCTATCCCTGTCCATCTTACATGTGGCAGACATACAAAAAAAATTTTATTGGAAATTAAGATGACAACTAGATATATTTTATGTTTGGAGCAAAGAAGAGGGTGGTCTTTAGTGATCTTGTGGCCACTTTCACTTCCTCACTTGCCTGTCTGGCAGAGGGAGGGATGTGTGAGGGGAAGACCCAGAAGGGTCCTGATGGACAGAGGGGCCACAGCATCTAGGGAATATCTGACCAGAACCAGGTGCCCTGAAAATAGCTGTTGAATGTACATGTTGCCCAGAGACCAGATCTGTACACACAAAACAATGCAGCTCTGTCTCCCAGAGTGACACACCAGGAAGGTGAGGTGGCACGGACGTCAAGATGTTTAGGCTAGTCTGGGAAATGACCTCCAGTATTTAAAGTATGGGCAAGAACTGGAAGCACAGAGCACAAGATGGCATTACATTCTTAGCTCAGGCCTGGCTGGTATAGTCTCTCCCTAGGCTGCCCATGTGGGGTATTCAGGATGCCCTGGGTCATCATAGCAGCACAGAGCCAGTTCTCAGGCTGCCACACTGAGGTTAGTGTCCAGGTGCTGTCTAGCAGATGCCACTATTCCAGAGCTACTGTACCACATCTGCCAGAGCCCAGTCCTTGACTTCTGCTAGTGGATATGTTTCCACTGCTTGCAAAATAACAGTCCTGGAGACAATTTGTCTCTTAGCTCCAGGACTAATTCCACAGCACATAGCTCAACATAGTCTCTGGTCTTCCAGTAGGAAGACACCACAAGCCAAAGGGGACCCCAGAACCCCAACATCTACCATCATGTCAACACCATGAGGTTAGGGGAGCTGGATCAGAAGCTGCAGTCCATCGGTAGTTTAGTCCCTACTTCTCAGCACCACCACCCAGACTCTTGTGACCTCATTCTCAGGGGACAAGTGGCTGTGTGATGAAGACAGTGATGGGAATGGAGGGAAGAAGGGGAAGCAGGAAGGGGACAGCTGCTCAAGTCTCACCAGGGTGCTCACCCACAGACAGCCTCTGTCAAATCCAAAGGAACAGCTACACTGCCCTCCCCTGGCTGCCTGTCTTAGGGACAGGATGAGAGGGGAGGGAGGGGGCGGAGAAGAGGAGAGGAGGAGGGGAGCTGAGAGGAGAAGAAAGGAGAGGAGCTCCTGTCAAAGGTCCTCTGTGGCGCTGCTCAGGGGGCTGCACAGGGCTAGATGGGAGCTCTCAAACGGCCTTAGAGGAACTCCGAGCCAGTTGGGGAGGTCAGTAAGGGTCAAAGGGGAGGAGGGGCGCAGGGGGTCCCTCAGAAGTTCCAAGAGGGGCCCTGGCCTTCTCCTGGAGGACGCACTAATGCCCAACCTCGGGGACCTGGCTCCACCCTGGTCCTACTGAAAGCCCAAGGGAAACGGACCACGTCCCCACTTCCACTCCTTTTGCCCACCGGCTGAACTCTGTGGCAGAGCACTTGGAGCAGGTGAGGCTTCCATGATGTAACCAGCCCTGAGGAGCAGGGACCTCTACCTTTGGTCAAGACCACAGTTCCTGTAGAAGAAAGGTCTCCTGTCACTTGAGCTGAGAACCTCTCTTGATTCTACATAAAAATACAAAGTAATTTGTGTCCTGTTTCTGCACTGCAAAGGACCACACTCTCAGTGTAAATCTAGAAAGACCACAAGAATCAGGCACAGAGTTCTCCAAGTCCCCATCACAGACTGCTGGCCACACTCAGGGCTCCAGGGGAAGCAGCCCTCAGATCGTGCAGCCTTGAGTTCACAGGGATTTCATGGCATGAGTGTCTCCTACTTCCTACCCTCTTATCTTTACTTGATGCATTATTGTTATATTGAATATTAAAGTCACTATGAATTTACTGATTATAGCTCTACTTCTATTTCCTCCTAATATTATAGAGAGGGACATATTTATTTTTTAAAATTTTGTGTTGAGGTAAGTATATTATTTATAAATTTGATATAAAACAAAAATATGTAATAAAATACTTATCATTGAAGAGTTTCGGGCTGCTTCTCAGGAAGCAGGCTCTGAGATGGAAGTCTCCATAAGAGAACATGTATAGGACCTGCAGGCCCAGCGGAGGGGCCTGGTAGGACAAGTTGGAGGGAGAGGTTTGGCCCGTCTCTGGGACCCTCAGGCTGGTGGCCCCGGAGTGGTCCAGGCATCAGGCTTAGACCCATCCACCCTGTTCCTGCCACTTCCCAGATGCAGGCTTCCCTGGGAGGAACAAGGGCCTCTGCTCAGGGGAGTTTCTGTTGAGAAGCCCCAGAGTGCTCCAGCATTCCTGGAGCTGCAGGCTTAGGCTGGGGGGAGAACAGGTCTGGTGGCCCAGCATTCACCACAGCCCACCCAGCCCCTCAGCTGTGTGCATCTCATGGGAGAAGGGCTGAGCTTAGGAGGCTCTATCAGCTTCTTTTCCTGGGAAAATATAAAAGAAAGTTTACTAGTCTGTTATAACAAGACAGCACACTCTGGAGGCTTAAACCACCGAAATTCATTTCCCAGAGTTCTGAACTCAGAGAGTATCACTCAAAAGGCGAGTGGTGGAGGTCAGCCTGAGGCCTCCACTCTGGGACTGTGAGCAGTACACCTCACTGTGGACTCTTTAGGGAAAGAGGGGTGGGAAGGGAGAGGGAGAGACAGAGACAGAGAAATCTGGGGATCTCTTGTATGGACATGAATCCCACTATTTGGGAGTCCAGCTTCATCACTCACCTGAACCCAATCCCTGCCAAAGCTCCGACTCCAAATACCACCACAGAGGCCACCAGCCCTCTGTATTCACCAGGGTCCCCAGCAGAACCTGTATCACCTATGAGAATAAACACCTTGCTCATACATATATTGCTTATGTTTTTGAAGCTCCTGTTCATGGGCTGTGTGTGTATAAAGAAGTTTCTTCTAAGGAATAGGGTTGCAGGACTGGCAGTGAAGAAGTCCTGTGATCTTCTTCAAGACAGAAGCTCGAGGGAGGGAAGAGCACTTCCAGTGAAAAATCCATCAGCTCCTGATCCAAAAGACCAATGTCTCCATCACATACAAGGTCCTCAGCATGAGACCCTTGCACACACAAGTGAGGCCCACCTGCTCCCTCTGGGAGGGCAAACTCTACTCTTTATTGGTCTTATGGTAGGAGGAGCCTGACATAACAATATGGCAGCCAATGCCTAAATTTAATATAGTCTTGATGCCATGGTGGAGAACTCCCCCTGAACCAGAAACTCTGAACCCACAGGGCCCAGAGTTAGGGGTAGGAGACACAGTCCCATCAGACTTTCCTTGCTGGTAAGGGTGTGAACAGTACAACCACTGTGTCACTAAGTATGAAGACTCTGCAGAAAAACTTGCCTGCTGTTCCCCTCCTAGGTGTGTTCCCAAAGGAGTTAAAGTCATGCTATTACAGGGATACACACACACACACACACACACACACACACACACACTTTTTGTAGATGCACGTTTCATTATAGCCACATCTTGGAAGTGGCCTAGACATCCATCAGTAGAGGAACGGATAAAGAAAATGTATTTATGCACAGTTGAGTACTACTCTGCCATAAATAAGGATACACATGAATATTTTGTAGGAAAATGATTGTACCTGGAGACCATAATATTAACTGAAATCAGTCAGGCACACAGCTTAAGTATCACATTGTTTCTTTTACATGAGAAACCCAAAATATAAATAAAGAGCCAAATAAAAGATCGATAATAAGAAACAAGAAAATAGATCTTTTGCAAAAGGGAAGGGGATCGAGAAATGAAGAGGAAAGGGGGGAATAAAAATAATTAAGATGTGTTATGGATCTGTACTTGCTCCTCATGATGAATCTGATTGCTATGTACTGCAAAGGCAAACTAATGAAAATAAAAATTTTCAAAAAGTCAATTAGGTCGCGCTTCATCAGGTAAATGTATCAAGGCTGCATTCTTAAGAATAAAATAAGCTGCCTCCAAAATCAAAAAAAGTCATAGCAGGCACTACTCTCTGGTAGAAGGGAGGACAAAGTGAAGGACTTTGTCCCTTATTTTGACGAGGAGGCCTCCACGCTCCGTCATTGATCTTCTAGAGAGCTCGCTGGTGAGAGGTACCCTGAACTTGCTGGGATGACCCCTCCCTGTAAAGGTTGCAACTGTCTCACCATGGGCTTCAACATACCCCTTGCCCTGGCTCATGAGATCAGAGGAACACCAGGATTTCATCAATTAACCAGCATGACATTCTGCAATGGCCCCATCCATGACTTGAGGCCCAGCTCTTCCCGGCCAGGACCTGGTCTTGACAGACAGACCAGCCTAGACAGAGACTACGTTCTTCTCTGGGGCTCTGACCATCTCACAGTGAACCCTTGGCCTCCATCCTTCTTTCTTCTGACCTCCTACTCTAGGGGAAGAGAGTATTTTCATGGCTACCAAAAGCCTCTAACTTCCTTAATTGATGAATGATCAGGAAAGGAGTGTTGTTGTGTCTCTGTATATCAAGGAAAAATAAAAAGTATATGTTAAAGACAAAAGTAGGAAAGAAGGAGTTAAACATTCAAGTACCTACTCCAAATACAGGGCACATAATATTTCTTATCCCATTTATTCTTCACCAAAACCTTAAAAAGGCAGCATTGTTATTTTTATTTTATAAAAAGGAAGCTGGAGCCCAGGGAGATGAGGTAAGAAGCCTGAGGTCACTGGTGCACTACAGCCAAGACGCAGCCAAGTCTTTCTAAGGGCAAAGCTTGTGTTCTTTGAACCACAGGACAGAACCTTCCTGATGAATCATCCTAAGCAGACAATTCAGGAACAGCTTCCTGGGGGCACATTTGAATAGACCTTGAGATTTCAATCAGAAGAGAGACTCTGAAGATGGAGGAATAATAACCAAAGTAAAATCCAAAGTACAAAAGATTAAGGAAAATCTCAGTGTGATATCTAGTCCAAGGCCAGGAAGGCAACAGAAACTGGTACCGCTTACCCTAAATTGAGACTGAACTGGAGTCCTTCCAAATATCAGGGATTTTAATTAGTTTATGTGTACAGAGCCTGTCCCTGTTTCATCCATAACTCTATTATGAAAACAGCTATGACTGAAATCCCTGTGAGTCTTCAGCTCAGAGTAAAATGCTAATGAATAAATCAACCTTGAATAGATCCTACTACTACTAGTTGTGTGTGCTGAGCAGATCACTCAGATAATGCTTAATACCCTCATCATTAAAGTAGAAGCACTTTTCAGCAACAGAAATTTGATACCAGAGAAATGGAATCATTAATGTAACCATACTGGCATAGGATGGCATTGGTGTAGTTCAAAAGCTTTGAGACTGGTTTACAGGACAGGTTTGGAAGGGTTTGGAGATGCAGATTAGAGCAGTCACATAATGCCATCCACAGAGCTTGATGGCTAATTCTGGTTGGAACTCAGAAAACAAAGTGCCAATAGGAATGCAGACAGCAAAGGCCAGGCACATGAAGATTCTCCTTCATGGAAAAGGGAACTCAGTTGGGAGCTGACTAGAGACCACGCATGTTACACTCTAGCAAATTGTCTACGTTTTGTCCAGGTCCCAACACTTCGCAAGAGGCTGAGCTGAAGAGTACCATGGACTAATGGTGTAGAGAATATAGTAGAGGAAATATCAAGGCAACTCAATATTCATAGTAGGCCACTATTCACTGCTTTAGCAAAAATTGTAATGAGAATTGGAAGCAAAACCAGAGCAGAAATGTCCAAAAATATTAGATTTTGACCTGAAAGTAACTGTATATAAAGTTGTGGCCAAAAGAGGTACAGCTGCTTAAAGATGCCAGTGGCATTAAAAAGAAACAGAGTACTTTGAACACGGACTGGAAGAAAGATGCCTTGGAGCATTTCAAGAGTCAGCAGAACTGTCCATTGCCGGCTAAAATGTGTTAACAGGTGAACCTTTGTTTTGAGAAGGTCTCTGGATCTCCTGATAGAACAAAAGCTTCCCAGGAAATTAGTTACCTGGAGTTTGTTTCACTATGCTCAGGCATCCAGGCATTCAGAAGCTGCTGCCTCCACTGTCCGTGGGAATTCCCTCTGGCAGCAGACCTTGGAGTCAACTTCACGACTCTGGCACTATAGGGATATCATGTGACACTTGGGGGTTGGAGAGGTTTTCATCCATTTTCAGAAGGAGGACTGGGAGGCCAGACAAGGAACTCCTCAAGGGCAGCGTTCGAAGCCATAGGAATGCAACTGAGAGTGCAGTGGAGACCTCCGGAAGTCAGAGAAGCCAGAAACGTGGAGCACATGCTGAGAAAAGCCACAAACATAGAGCAAAGCCAGCCCAAGAGAGAGGTGTGGAGGCTGCAACCAGCAAGGGCGTGGGGGTGGGGCCGCCAAGTGCCAGGAACTCATGTCTCCCCACAGTGTGCCCAGATGCTGAGCATGGAGGCGCAGATCTTAATGTCTTCCTGGCTAGGATTCAGTCTTGCTTTGCTCATATTCTTTCATAGCCCCTTCCTCCTCCCTTTTGGGATGAAACTTTCCTCCTGTGCCATTGTACCTTGGGGTTATATAATTTGATTCTGATCTTTTCAGTTTACAGCTAAGAGTCTGTTTTGTGTGAGAAGAGACTGACTCAGCCTTTGGATGATGCTAGGATTGTTGAGACTTTGGAGGAGGCAGTGATGCTCAGTTGTAGGCAGGACAGTTGTATGGGATTATTAACTAGTTGTTTGTTTATTTAGAGATGAAGTACAGTTTAAAGAGATGTATTTGGGTGTCAAGTGGATAGGAGCTGGATGTGACAGTTCAGTTTAACTGGCAACTTCATCGGCTTGGGAGCTGCCCATGGGTTTAGTAAAGCACACTTCTGACATGTCCATGTGGGCCCCAGAGGTGTGACGTCAGAGTCTAGCTCTGGCTGCTGGCCCTTCCTGAGTACTGATCTGCTCTTTCCCAGGTGTCCCAGCTCTGCTCTATCACTCCTGTCTTAGGTACTTTCTCACTACACAGATATAGTATCCAATGGCTGCAACTTAAAGAAGGAGAGGTCTGTTATGGCTCATGGTTTGTGGGGGTTTCAGACTGTAGTTGGCTGGCTCTGAGGCAGGGTGGCTGAGCAGAGGGGTATCACAGAGAGAAACAGCTCGTGGTGTGGCAGGAAGGAAGCAGAAAGAGATAGGTGGAGAAAGAGGGAGACAGCCCCTTCCAGGCCATGTCCCCAGTCTCCATCTCCTGCGACCAGGATTCGCCTCTCAACAGCCACCCAGCTATACACTCACCAGCAGATCCACCCATCGAGAAGCATCACATATCCATGGCCCAGTCACTGCCCCAAAGTCCCACCTACGAGAGCATGAGGTTCCTGGGACCTTTCAGCACAGACCATAGTATCCTTCCATCATGTTTCTGTCTTGATGCCAGCCAGTCATTTCTTCCTTTACATGTGAGTGTCAAGTGTTTGGTCCCTGCCACAGGAATGCAACTAACAAAACACTGACTCCAACATGGGGGCCACTCAGACACGCACCTTACAAGTTGCTATTGTCTCAGACCTCAGATGGGTGGTTCCCTAATCCTCACTGTAGGGACAAACACACCCAGCAGGTAGATGGAGAGAATCATGTTGGAGATTGTAGCTTCCTAATATAAGAACCCTGATAAATATGAACTGTGGAACTGTGGGCAATGGCAGGGTCTGAAAGTCACACCAGTGTTCTGAGGCCTGATGCAAGAACATTTGGTGTCTTTCCATGTGGTGACATGAAAGGTTCTGGAAGAGGGTGTGGAAATGGCTGGGACAATTTAAAGGTGGAACACATGAAGTGAGGAAAGCCAGGCAAGACAGCAACTATGTCCGTGGGTCTGTCATTAGCTTCACTCTGGGCAGACATGTTCTTCCTCCACCACCCAAGCTCTCTATTTACCTATTTCATGTTGTGATCCAGCAGCTACTCAGCCCCCTGCTGAGGTGCAGGACACTGACAGATGGCAGTGTCCAGGCTGGGGAATAAATTTCACATCTCTGCCAATAAAACCAGCCAGAAAAGCAGGGAGGCCAATTAGGCCAGTATCTTTGGACATGTTTGTTTGCAGCAGCCCTGTTTCCAGCAATAGGGTCAGGAGACCCCAGGTCCCCTGGTGAGTGCAAGGCAGAAATACAGCAAGTCTCAGCCAGCAGTCGAGCTCTGGAGCACACAGAGGCCTCAATAGCGTGAGTCCAGATGACCGGGCTTGTGATGCAATGGACAGAAAATGAAATGATCACCACATAGTGAACAATGGGGCTGCTGAACCTACTGCCAGTCCTAGGACAAAACCTGGACACCCTTTGGTCTCCCTGTGGGGTGGAGCAACAGCAGCGCCACATCTGTGCTCTGAGGTGGCAGTCACAGGCGGAAGGACCAGGCCAGGGAAGGAGCTTCGCATTGGACCACTTCACATTGGATCACTTCCGTTTCTCATTACTCTAAGCACCTTCGTTGTGGAGAACCGCATTTCATGTCTTCATGGCTTGGGAAACTGGTAGAGTACACCCAGGGTCCACAGAAAGGTGCTTCTGTGTGACTAGGTGCTGCAGCGTCATACCCTGCAGGTATTCACTAAGTGGCTGCTGCTTTTGGAGCTGTGGTGTTTCACCACTTCTTACTCTGGTCATTAGGCCTTGCATCCTAGACGGTGGGTCAGGCAGCCCTTGCTCTCCAGGCTCTGTGCTCAGACCCCTCCATGGGACTTCAGTTCACCACAGGGCACCAGGCAAGTCACCTGTGAAGCTCACATTACTTCTCTGTAAGTCAGGGAGGTGAGGCCTGCTTCACAGGCTGCTGAGAGCCTCGCTGTGAGGGAAAGCCCTGCACAGCAGATCCAGGGGAGACTGGTTCCTTCTGCATCACTGGGGAGGCTGGGGGGAAGGGAGGGAGAGAGGAGCCACTGCTCCCACCATGCTTCACCTAGGACAGAGACGCTGAGGCCCTCTGCACAGGATGCTGACTCGGTGCTGCCCCATCATCTGGGCAAGGCCTACGGTCCCTGAGTCACAAGCGGGACACTGAGACCCACAGTGGTGATCTGGGTGGACCAGTTCAAAGAGAGATGGAAAAGTGGGACCACAAAGAAAGAAGTAAGTTGAGTTTTTCTCTCATGTCTCCTGGAACTGTGAACATTAAATTCCCATCCATGGC
>PVIR01002926.1:45672-95543 GCA_004026965.1 Petromus typicus | reverse complement strand
TTATACTGTAAGCTACATTGGAACAGACAATTTATTTATTTGGTTCAGTATTATATTTCTAGCATCTAGAATAGTATCTGGCACAAGCCAGGAGTGCAATAAATACTTATTTATCTATAGCTTTGAGGAGTGATTAGTATTTCTGAGGCCTTCAGGATGAGAAAGATAGTCTTAGGGATGAGGAAGTCTAGAGTTTATGGAAATAATTTTCTTATTATAGCATATACAATAGTATTTCTATATTAAACATTGCTTAAGATAATTCATGGCAGAAAACTTTGTATTTTTTCAATGATGGTATCAAAGAAATTTCCTAATGTTAATCAAGGCAATAAATTATTTTGGGGAATATTGGTATACATGGAAAAAGATGTAGACTGTACATTTTTCTTATTTATTCATTTATTTATTTGAGACAGGGACTCGCTTTGTAGTTCAGCCTGGCCCTGAGCTCACTATGTAGCCCAAGCCAGCCTTGAACTCACAGCAATCCTCCTGTCTCTGCCTCCCAAGTGCTGGGATTACAGGCATGAGCCACCCCACTTGGCATTGTTGTATGTGGTTACCAGGGAATCAAACCCAGGCCTGGGTGCTTGCAAGGCAGACGCTGGAAGCACTGGGCTAAATCACTGGCCCTAACTTTATTTGTTTATTTATTTTTGAGACAGGGTCTCGCTTGGTAGTCCAGGCTGGCCCTGAGCTCAGCCTCAAACTCATAACACAGCAATCCTCCTGTCTCTGCCTCCCAGAGTGCTGGGATTACAGGCGAGAGCCACCATGCCCAGCACTGTGGTATGTGGTGCTGATTGCTGCTGGGTTTGAGTCTCCACACCCAATATAGGTATGTGGTTACTGGGGATTGAACCCAGGCCCTTGCACTTGTAAGACAAGCGCTGGAACCACTGAGCTAAATCTCCGTCCCCTAACTTTATTTATTTATTTTTAATTGGCCAAAAATGGTGTATGATTGCCATGTAAAATATATTTTGAAATATGTATACATCATGGGCTGGGGATTTAGCTCAATGGTTCCAGTGCCTGCAAGCACAAAGTCCTGGGTTTGATTCCATTAATCATATACCACATTTACTGGATGTGCTGGCTCATGCCTGTAATCCCAGTATTTGGGAGGCAGATGTAGGAGGAGGATTGCTGAGTTCAAGGCTAAGTTCAGGATCAGCCTGAACTACAAAGTGAGATCCTGTCTCAAAAAACTAACAACTAAAAACAAATTAAAAAAAGAAAAACCCTAAAAAACAAAAAATCACCTTGCAGTGATAAATAAAAATAAATTTTAAAAATTTGAACTAAAAAATAACCTTGCTCTTCAAGACTCTCTGAAGTAATTTAGTCTTTAAGGATCCATCAATTGCTCTGGCCGGTGTTCAGGGGTGACCATGTTTAGTCAGGAAGATTCTGTTCTCCTCCATTTGCTTTAAACTGTGATAGGCAGTATGGAAATAAACATTTGAAAGTACAACAAGCCAAGGAGTTATGTAATAGGCAGGAAAGCAAACACATGAATAATCAAGTGAATGCATAAATATTTACAGAGTTTAGCTGCAACGGACATCAAAATAAAAAGATACTGTCAACCTTCTTTTCATATTTTAGCCAGGAAGCCTTCAGGTAAAGAGATCTTCTAGGGGATGAAACTGATATAATAATGTGGATCTTGAGCTAAAATGTGCCACATATATTCTAAGTTATTTATGTGTGTGCATTCACATTGTCCTTAGACCAGTAACGGATGATATGTTGGGTCACATATATTCCCTCACAGGATCAAGGCATCTACTCCCACATCTTCTGAGGTGTTGTCTACTGCCAGCTCATAGCTAAGGCGCTTTATAGATATTGCCCTTGGCAGGAGGGAGCTGCCTGTGTAGAGAGAGGACCCTTTTTAGGGACAGCCTGTGTCCAGTGACTGGTCCATATCTCTTTAGAGCCATGTGGGATTAGTTGAGATCTCTGTTGTGACTGCTGTGCACCTCAAAGTCTCCGTGCCCTCCGTCTTTCTCCTTCCATGGCATTCCAGTGTTCTTTCTGTGAGTGCACCTTATACAAATTTTCATTTCAAAATCTGTTTCCTGGAGAGCAGATCAATAACCACAAACATTATTATTATTATTATTCCCATTGTACAATTAAGGAATATGAGGCAGAGTAGAAGAGCAATCTGGTTACAGTTAAACCAGTAGGATCCAGGTCTCAGCAGTCCAGGTCCAGAAGCCACGTGCTCAGCTCTTGTACTGTCTCCAACAGGATGATGCCTGTGCTGGCCCTGCCTTTGTCTTGGACTTAATCTTGCTCTGTGTCCTCTCGCCTTCCTGTTCCTGCAGTCTGCTCTACTTGTCATGAGTGAGACAGCAGTGGGGCTCAGATATTGGGACCTTGGGTTGAGATGATTAGAACCTACTGGAGGAGTTTGACCATAGCGAGAAGAAGAGGGAGTGGATGGTAACTGATATTATGATTAATAAATAATAATTTATGAAATATAAATCTGAGGTTCTCAGCTTAGGGGCAAAGGATTTTGTGCTCAGCACAATCTTATATTCTTGTTGTGAGGCTCTTAGAAAATAATGTTTGTGCCCTTTGGAAATTTATAATAATCTTGGAAAGAGAAAAAGATACATAAGAAAAAAAGGATAATAGAAGATAATGCAATATGTAACCAAGGGCAAGATAATATGGTATGTTGTCAATATATTTGTGAGAGTATGTACATGGATTTAGAGGGCTTTTCTACAAAGATCTTACGGTGAGAAGAAGTTTATCAGTTAAATTAATTATAAGTTTTGACTTTATTGCATTTTTGTAATTGAAAAGAGAAAGAATTACTGACCGAAACAAGTAGAAATCAATATGAAGACAGCATCTCACTCTTAAAGTTTCTCTGAGATAGGTGCTATTTTCAAGGATTTATATAAGAAAATTAATGTGTTTTCTGGGGCTTAATAAGTTGGAGAGCCATGAGCTAGGATCTGAGTCCTCAAATCCTCTTTTGGATTACAAGGTTTGTAGTGATGTGGTAGAACAGGTGGACTAGGTATATATTAAAACTGGAGGCCAGAAGAGCTGGAGAAATTCATCAGGCAATTGAGAGCCTTCATAATCAGGAAGAAGCATGGATTAGAAGTCAAACTGATGAGAATTTAATTTTAGCTCTAATCATCACTGGAAAAGTTGCTTACTGTCTTAGTTACTTTCTTGTTGCTGGAACCAAATATCTGACACCCACAAGTTAAAGGAGGAATGGTTTATGTTAGCTCACAGTTTATAGAGGTTTCCGTTCAGCTGGCTCCAAGACAAAGTGCAATGGCAGAAGGGCACTGCAGAGGGAAACAGTCCATGGCATGACAGGCAGGATGTAGAGAGACTTCCTTCTTTCCTTTTTAGTCTATCCAATCTATAAGCCCAGAACATGTGTTATTTTTGCATGAAAAAGAGCAACTGCCATAGGATTGGGTGAGACATCACAAGTTGGTTGGATTTACAATAAAAAGGACCATGAGAAATTCATTCATGGAGTTCCCATGGTGGCAGGTTCTGTCTGCTCACAGACAAATCCTTTTCTAGGTGGGTTCAGTGGTACATGTCCTGCAGACCATACCAGTGCAAGATGAACCTGGGAATTTAACATGATTTTATTCTGGATTTTTTTTTAGGTTTTTTTGAGATAGGGTCTCGCTTTGTAGTTCAGGCTGGCCCTGAGCTCAGCCTCAAACTCACCTCACAGCAATCCTCCTGCCTCTGCCTCCCGAGTGCTGGAATTACAGTTGTGAGCCACCAGGCCCAGCACGGTGGTATGTGGTACTGGTTGCTCACCCAGTATTGTATGTGGTGACCAGGGATCGAACCCGGGTCCTTGCGCTTGCAAGACAGGCGCCAGAACCACTGAGCTACATCCCTGGCCGTGGATGTTTTTTTTAGAATAAAAATTTAAAGTCCCTATATTTCTTCTATTCTTTAGCTTTAGGAGCAGGATAGTAGAATGTCTTGGCAACAACAAGAAATTAGGAGAAAAAAAACCCCAAAAACAAAAACCCAACTATTTCTGCTTTTCCAAAGTGCTGAAAAAGAAAGTCATTTATTCTTTTGGAGGAAAATGACACTTCACAGAGGGCAAATATATTTCTGTAAATTGTGAAGTTTAATAATATTTTTCTAATTTAAGTTCTTTATGCTCACAGTAGAGAGGCCAAGCTGACCTTCTACCACCAGGGCAGTAGGGGAAGAAAACTGCTCTTGCCAAGACGTTCTTACCTAGAAGCAAAAAGGTCACAAATAAGCCGTTTCCAAAACCTCCACAGAAGCCAGGAGCATCATTCCGTTCCCTTAAATTGATGAATTTGTAAACTGAGAAACTATAGGGAGGTGAAATTAGGGAATTTGAAAGTACCGGACATGCTGAGCCAAGTGGCCTTGTTCAGAGTTTAGCATTTCTTCTGTTCCAATAATAAAGCTCAAATCTCTCGTGCGGCTAGTCCTCAGATAATTTCATTATGGTCTCATTAGAGAAAGTTAAAAGTTTTGAGCTCCTAAAATGTATTTATTGTATTGAATATTGATAGTACCTTCCAGAAGGTTTTCCTAGAATTTTCCTGCTTCAAGAATTGTTGAGCCTAGATTTTAATTAAGGCCCATCTATTTCCTTTCTTTCAGCTGAAGAAAGTAAGATGAAGAACAAAACCCCAGGAGAAGCCTCTCCTTATCCATCTGTGAGCCATAATGTTGTCTATTAATGAGTTTTTAAGTGAATAGTGAAAAAAATTATTTCTACATTCAGTAAAAAATATTAGAAATGGAAGAACTCACAGGCATAGTTAAAATTCAGTTAGACTGGCTGCAGGGTTGGCGTAAGATTAGCTTGCGTAAAGATTTTTTTCCTTCTCTTAAATGCTCAAATTTTATTCTCATCCATTAATATAAATGTTCATGCTGAAAGATCAATAAATGCCTGGAGCTTTTTTCTTTAAATGCAATCTTTCCTTACTTAAGGAAACAAAAATACATTTGGGAAAGAAATAAAATACAATTTCATGCCCACTGACCAGGCACACACTCATGCTACCTGTAACTCTCTTGGGGAACATTTCCTATATGAGGATTTCAAATTTTTATTCTGTAATAGATTCATTATGCTCTGCTTGACTTGAGAGGGCAAGATATAGCTATATTTTTGTTGTTGTTGCTGTTGATGATTGCAATGTATGCTGGTCAAGTTTACACTGTATAAAACATTGAGTCAACAACATATGGGGCCACCTTCCTAGGTGACAGGGTCCCACCCCAGAAGTTCTTCCTGAAGACCTGTATATCCCACTTTTCTGACCTTCTCAGGGGTAAAACTCCTCGATGGTTCATTTGTTTATATTTTCTTATGCTGAGGTTACATGAGAGTCTGAAAGTCCAAATGTTTAGCCTTGAGAGTCCTTTTTAAGGATGGCATTTTGTAGGGATAACCACGGAAAAAGAATCCTCTGGTTGGGGTGGCGGTGTGAAGAGGAGGGGAAAATAGTGTTCCAGTCTTGTTGAGGATAAGGCCCTGCTGGTGCCACTGCTGGTATTTGTGAAAGAGGAAAAACACCCATATTCTTTTTACTTTATGCCCTTCTGTACATGAAACAAGAAAAACAGCATTTACCCCTTATGTATTATGCTGGAAATATGTGTGGAATCTTGTTTCTTCATCTGCTTGTGCCCCCAAATCTCTTTGCCTGGAATTAATTAGCAGCCATCTTTGTTTTTACCAGTACCCAATACCATATGAAAAATAACTTGCTCTAAAATAGCCAAGCTAGGGTCGGGGATATAGCTCAGTGGTTCCAGCGCCTGTCTTGCAAGCTCAAGGGCCTGGGTTCGATCCTCGGTAACCACATAACAATACTGGGTGTGGAGACTCACACCAGCAGCAACCAGTACCACATACCACTGTCCCGGGTCTGGTTGCTCTTGCCTGTAATACCAGCACTTGGGAGGCAGAGGCAGGAGGATTGCTGTGAGGTGAGTTTGAGGCTGAGCTCAGGGCCAGCCTGAACTACAAAGTGAGACCTTGTCTCAAAAAAACCCTAAAAAAACAAACAAACAAATAAATAAATAGCCAAGCTAACGCTATATTTCTCTTCTGGGAATTTTATTTTATTTTTTTTTTAGACAAGGTCTCACTTTGTAGTTCAGCCTGGCCCTGATCTCATCCTTGAACTCACAGCAATCCTCTTGTCTCTGCCTCCCAAATTCTGGGATTATAGGCATGAGCCATCACTCCCAGCATTGTGGTATGTGGTACTGATTGCTGGTGGGCGTGAGTTTCCACTCCTGGCATTGTTGTATGTGGTTTCCAGGGACTGAACGCAGGTCCTAGATCTTGCAAGGCAGGCACTGGAACTACTGAGCTAAATCACTGTCCCCCCAAAAATATTTTTAATGGACTAGTATTATGAGGAAGGTTGAGAGGATCTACTTTATTTTTTAATTTTTTGGTACAAAGGATTTAACTCAGGACCTTGCTTGATGAGGCAGGTGCCAGAACGACTGAGCTAAATCCCGGGCTGATTTTTTTTTTTTTTAATTGAACAGTGACATTTATTGGTTCAGCCTAGGAAAGACATCCCTTTTAAAATTTTTATACAGCAAAGCAAGTTAAAAAATGTTATTCATCAAATAAATGATAATTTAAACAAGAACTTGCTAAAGAAACCTCATCGCAACAACGTTTTTAGGGCCTTTTTAATTCCATAGAACCATTCATGAATATCAACCAAGTGTCTCATAATCTGCAAGCTGTTTTTCCTCCAAGAACATGTAACATGTTTCGTCGACTCAGGTGATACATTTAGAAAAGAAATCGTGAATTTTTTCTTTTGCTATAACAGGAAGACACTGATTTCTTGTGATCAGGAGAGATGGAACGATGGCTGTGTGCCCTTCTCTTGCTATTAACAGCTGTCACGAATTACCTCAAACTTGAGTAGTCCAGCAACTGAAGACCCTCAGGACGCTGCTTTAAAAATCTAGTTGTTTAAACATGCGACTGAGAAAAATCAGATCCCTCGAATTCTTGTCTTCTGAAACTATCTCTTTTTACCATAGTCAACTGGACACTTTGTTTGCTTTCAGCCTTTGAGTTTTGTTTTGGTTTTCTGGGCTGATCCTTTGATGACGGTACTCATGCCAAACTAGATGGTCCTCTTTTCTGCATGCTCTTTTTCATTTGCACTGTTGTTAGCCTAAAGGCAGCTTCCCTCCCTCAGTCACTTGCTGTTTATTATTGTATTGTTTACTTGGCAATTTGGAGGAGAAGTGTTATTTGCACATTACGGTTTTGCCCCTCAGTCACTTATCTGGTCTATTTTTATTTTATTTCTTTTTAGATATGCACTTGCTTATTAACATTTTTTCTAAAATATAAGTATCCAAAGACTATATGTTTTTTCTAGGTTTTACTTAAGTTTAGCTTTTTTTTTTTTAAAGAACTTACTGTTTTAGATTGTTAAAATAGAGGCTTGAGAAATTAGTAAAATAGTAACTGCTCTTTGAAAAACTGTCAATGCAAAAATATGAAAAAGGGCACAAAATATAACTTTCCATATATTCCTATTATGTCTTACACACTCCCTAGAGGTGACTATTGTGAACTGTCTGGGATTTACTGTTCCAATGACTTTTCTGTATCTGTACCAATTCATATCTATCTCTATGTCTGTCTCTATTTGTAATTCTATTTATATCTATGTGTCTCTTCATAAATACATTTTTAGAAGGTACAACATTCTAATGTACTTGATTCTCATTACTCACAGCTGTTATAGTTTACCAAATTATAAACAATTAGTGAATACTGAACCATTGTTCTAGGGGAAATACACAATTAGGTTCTTGTGAACCTCTAATTCTAACATTTTCTCCATCCAATCCATCAGTCACCTTATTCCATGCATATTTCTGTGTAAAGATATTTTATTCAATGTATCTTGTCAGTTGTTTAACATTGAACTCATAGCCAACAACACTACGATCTACCATGAGGCACATTGCAGACTTCTTGCATTGAAGAACACTAGACAATACTCTAGCATGTTTGGGGCCATTTTAAATAACAAAATGAGCTACAACAAATATGGTGCTAAAAAGATCATGAAAAGGACACTTGCTTACAACATATGACCTAGAGCAAGAAAGCAGTGTCACCTTGTTCTCCAACCTCAGCAAGGATGTGCATGTCTGTGAAAGACAGTGAGTATCATGAGTATTCATATTGGTGAATACAAATTACAAATACATCATTGTGAGTGGGCAATGTAACAAATATGGAATAATGAATAATGAGAATCAACTGTGTATCTTTCTACAGTGTATTTATTTCTCACTCAGTAATAATTTATAGACAGTCTTTCATATCAATTCATATGATCTTTAATTCATACACTTCATGCTTGTTGAACACCCACCAGGCACTGCATTTAGTGACAGGATGCTGCTTAAAAAACAAAATGAAACAAACAAACAAACAAAAAAACCAAACAAACAAACTGAATCTGTGTTCACAGAGATTATGGATATATATAAGTCTACTATGGATATATATAAAATAATTTTAGATACTGGTAAGTGTTCTGAGGAAAAAGGAAACAATATAAGGATAGCTAGAGAGGTTATGGAAAGCCTTTTCTGATATGTTAGCAGGGGTATGAGATTTGAATGACTAGAAAAAATCAGCTAAGAAGAACAAAAAAACTAATGAAGATGATGTTTCAAGACACCAAATTCTGGCCTTGTAACTACAGGAGACATTCTCTGTAAAATTGCAGAGAAAGATAATTTTAACGAGACCATTGCCTCTTTCCTCTTCAGCTTTTGTTGTGGCATGCTTCCCTTTGTAGTGGGGTTATTATGTGGTGAGAAAAACCAATAGGGTTCCAAGGAATGGTTTTTGATGGAGGCTTTCAACCTCTGGAGTGGCCCTGGGATCTCCTCTCTGGCTTGCTTTGGGGTCTTTGTGAGTCGAATTTTTGACCTGAGCTGCCTCATTTTATGGAGATGTCCATTTTCCCTTCACCTGTTCAATCTTGTGTTGTCATTTCCTGATCTATTTGTGGCTGTGGCAATTCTTAAATTAAACCATCTTTCATCCTTTGCTTTCCTCAATTAGAATCACCTTTCCCAATTCCGCTTCACAGAAAGTATACAAAACCCAGAACATTCTCATTCTTTTGCTGTCACAGATTGCTCTTTGCCTTCTGATGTAGAAGTTGACTCCTGATTTAACATGAAGTAGTGATGCTCAGGGACAGTGTCCAGCTCAAAAGAATGGATCTGGAAGAAACAAGGAGGGACCGGAGTATCTAGGGGAGCACTCTATTTCCAGGCACAAAGAGTGGACATCCAAGAGAGACTGGAAAAAGAGAGACTGAGTAATGTGTTTCTTACTGACTAGAGTCAAGTTTAGAAGACTGCATGCCAACCTTATCAAAGTGTTTATGGTTCTATAAACATCGGGATGTGTTTCTCTTCTCACTGATTGGTTGGGAATATGGAAGAGAGAAGAAGAGAGGTGTGATTCTGTGATTTTGCCCATCTGGGCTCCCAGTGGCTCTGATATCAGCAGAGTACTGGGTGTAACCACTCCTACTAGCAGATGTGGATGGTAATTTGCCCTTGTACCTGTTGGTCAGGATTACTCATTTCAAAGTCAAGTTTCACAACATCCCTACACACACTAACAGCTTGGCTGTATTATACTTCGAAGTGTAAAGTAACTTTCGGTGTATATACTAATTATTTACAGCATACTGGGAATGGCCAGGCCAACTGGCATCCTCTCAAATTATTCTTCACTGACCATTAAGCTCAGGATCTGGGGGACAGATACAAGGTAGACATCACGGTTACTCTTCCCAGAGCTCTGGAGAAATGTTTCAATGGTCTTTGTGCTCTTCATAGGCTTCTGCTTTGGCAAACCTGCACCCAACACGCTGCTGGAGGCCAGGCCTAAGACTGTATGAGCCTCTTTGGTGATGAATGCAGAAAGGGACTTGGCTGGGAGGTTAGATCTCTTAAGGGCAGCTGTGAGCCAGGGACAGTCTTACATAGGAGAAGAAAACTGAGAGAATTATG
This sequence comes from Petromus typicus, assembly GCA_004026965.1. Lineage (NCBI taxonomy): Eukaryota > Metazoa > Chordata > Mammalia > Rodentia > Petromuridae > Petromus > Petromus typicus. Next base: position 85,424 of record PVIR01002926.1, on the reverse strand, counting down.
CCTTTCTTACCTTCAGTTGGGACAAACTGAGACAAAGTATATATTTGGTAATTCTGTAGGATCCAGCTGAAGCTATACTCTGGGACTTTTGCTGGAAATTCCACCCTGTTTTTGGTTTCTTTCTTACCCTTTCCTTTTTCTTTTGCTCATTATCATAATCTTCACCCTTCTTTTCCACAGTTCCTGCTTCATCCATCCCCTTTCTGGCTTCTCCGGGGAGAAATTCTTAATAAGTCACCTGCATGTGAATTCTTGCCTCAGGGGTTAATTATGGGAATTGTGGTGATGATCTGGTCAAGTGCAAGATGAGGGACTACACTGAACACTCAAACAGAAGTGATAGAAGAGAATTCCATATCCCTAACCGTCATGGTGCAGGACTCAGAGCTCAGTCTAGGCCCTGACCTTGGTGAGGCCATAGTCCCCTGCTTTTGGATGAACCCAGGGATTCATCCCTTGCTGGTAGAATTGAGCCCAAGTATTCTTACCTGAAACTTGCATTTTTTCCTGAAATCTTGCTTGAAGGAAAGAATCTTTCCTTTTATTTCCCAGTTTTTAAGGAAATTTCTTCCCTGAAAGGACAGAGTTTCAGGAAATGCTTCTGCCCAGTAGCTGCTTTCCACACATTTGACTACTGTTCAGAGTCCCTGCAGTTGAGACCTGCTTGTTGATTTTGATCTACTAGTGTTGATGATTTCTGAGATCATGCTTCCATTGGTTATGTCTATTTATGGTTTCTTGATTCCATCCGGTTATTCATTTTAAAATAGTACATTTAATCTCTTAATTCATGGATTCAAACTGTCTTTTAAACTACTATTATTTTAAATTAGGCACTTCAAATCTTAGAAAATCAACAGAGTACACCCCTTAGCTAGATATACAGTTGTTAAAACTCTGCTACATTTATTTTCTCTCTCATATCTATATATTCGTATGTATGTTTAACTGCCTTTTTAAGTAAGTTGCATACATTTCTGATCAATTGGGTTGCAGACATTATAGTGACTATTCTAAATACTTCAGCATATATTTTCCAAGAACAAGGACACTTTTCTACATGATCACAATGCTGTTACCACAAGAAATAAATTTGACATAACTTAATAGTATTTAATAATTAAACCATCTTCAAATTGCTTCTTGTCCCAGTCATGTCTTTTGCAACTGTTTTTTCAAATATTCAGTGAAGGCTCATGCATAATAACTTATTACACCGTTTTTTACTCTTTTGCTTATTTCTTCTTGCTAGCTGAGAAACCAAGGTTGCCTGAGCCAGAGCTTACAACCCTGCCCTGTCTGCCAGAGGCCTGGAGTGTTTGTGTTACCCAGGTGAGGCTACTTACTTACTGTTGCATCATATTGGTTTATCCTAATACTGGCGAGTTAACGTAACATTTGACTCTTTAGTCAAATTGAAGTCTGCCAGATTTCACAATGGCAAGGGGAAGTCTTCCCTTTGTAACTAGTGACAATATCCAGGGTAGCGTTTTTAAGATTGTTTGGGCTTCATAGCTTATGAAGTATGAGCATCCATTTCTGATCTCGCCTGAATCAATTATTGCATTGTTGGTCTTAAAATTGTGGTATTTCTAATATTAATGTATTATTTATAGCTTTTACTCTTCGGTGAGGAGAGATTTCTAGTCTTTTGGAGGGTAACGATATGGACTCATGGGTTCTTTTTATGGTGCAATGTATTAATGGATCCCAGTACTCTCATTATTCTTTTTCATGAAACTGTGAAGGCTCACGTAGTGCACATGCCTCTACACCAAGCAGACTGAGAGGCCAAATGGTGCCACACAAAACAACAAAACCAACCAACCAAACAAAAGACCTGAGAGGCAGAGGGAGGCAGACTGCAAGCTCGAGCCCAGCTTTGTCAACTTAGTGACTTAACGAGATCCTAACTCAAAACAAAATCAGTTTTAAAAGGGTTAGGGATATAGCTCAGTGTAAAGGCCCTGTGTTCAGTTTCCAGTACCACAAGGGAAAATAAGGAAAAAAAATGATTTGTTAGATTGATTTCTAAAGAAAAGCCATCAATTGGCGTGTGAGTATATAAGATGTGGTTTTTCTATAAAATGGAGTACTATGCAGCCATAAAGAAAGATAAACTTGAGACATTTACAGCTAAATGGAAGCATTCAGAGGCTGTACTCGTAAGTGCGATAAGTAGGACACATATGTGTAAATTCTGTATCATTTATTAGTGTGAGACACTGAAGGTATAAATGAGGTCCAAAATGTGATCAGTATTGTGAAATAGGAAGAAACTGTTCAAAGAAGAAGTAGAACTGGGATGGGGAGTGGGAAAGAAAAGAAGGAAAAGAAAAAATATGATAAAAAGCATAAATTTATATAGGGGGTGAGTTGGTTGAAGGGAGGGCAGGGGAATGGGAAAAATAAGATCCAAGATAGATCATATACAGGTATAAGTTCTCAGTGATGAGTGTGATCATAGTATATACCTAATATGTACCAAGGAAATCAATAAAGGAAAAACCAAGCTGATTTGGTACAGAGTATGCTTATTGCTATCATTTTGTGCCTTTTCTAGTGTACATTCTACTAAATGGGGTTCCTCACTTCGTCTCAGTATTTGGTTCTTCTTTCTCCCATAGAGTTTTGCTCTCAAAAATCTGAATAAATTTGTTCATATGCTCTGTACTGTAATTGATGCAAAGTTTTTCAGAATTCTCACATCAGTAGCTCTCAAGGCAGATCTCTAGTAAAGTTCAAAAATGTCTTCATCGTGATTCTTTTGGGTCCTTAGACTATCTTTCACTAAGATATGATTTCTCAAGCTTGGCACATTTGGCATTTGGTGCTGGATAATTCCTCATTGTAGAGGGCTGTTCTGTGTGTGATTCAAACTTCTGCGGCATTCTGGCCTCCAGAAACTAGATGAAAGTACCTCCCAGCCTGGTGTGACAAGCAAGATGCATGCAAACATAGTCACATGTGCACTGCTGTGTGTGTATATTTTTATGCGTATGTGTCCATGTGTATACATGCCAAATCTCCCTCTAAGAGCCACTACCAGAGAGCACATATGTCCTGACTGCTGCTTTTAAAAGCTACTGGAATTAATTCATTTTACTGTCCTCTTAAAACATTGACTTGATATCAACTTTAATTTATTTATTTCTTTCTGCTTGTATTCACTTCGAGTTTGATTTTCCTTTATTGTTTTAAAGTTAAATTTTATTTTATAAGGGAATAAAACATCTTTCTCTTTCAAAAGTAAAAATGTACATTATGAAATGATTTATTCAGTAAAGTTTCACTTTTATCCCTGCAAATGTTTGAATCTGCCATCTAAAGGTGACTGTTTTAAGGAATTTTTTGCTTATACATCTTACACACAACCTAGGATATTATACACCATATTCTCTTTGAAACTTGATTTCTCTACTTAGGAGTATATCCTGAAAACCAGTCCCAACTAATTCATAGGGATTTTCCTTACTTTTTTGTGTTGCTTGGTATTTCTTTATGTGACTGTTCCATACTTTATTCCACTGTCTTTCAGGAATGGGGATTTAGTTGTTTCAGGATTTTGTTAATAATACGAATAATTCCATGGTGGCTATCTTGGTCATATGTTGCTTTGCATTTATAAAGATCCATTTTTGAAGTAAATTCCTAGAACTGGGATTGTTGGGTTGAAGGCTAAATGCATACATAGCTCTAGTGGATTTTGCTCAGTTCTCCATAGAGTCTGTACCATTTTGCATTTCTACCAGCAAGACATGAAAGAATGTGTTCTCAAGTTATGCATTTGTGCCAATCTGATAAGTGGAAAGTAACTCTAAATAGATTGAGTGTAGTTCTGACTTGCATCTCTCTTATCACGAATGAAGCGGAACATCTTTACATATGTTTGTATCCTCTTTTCCGTGTTGGATGGGTGAGAGGATGAACTGCCTGTACTTGTCATTTCTTATATTCCCATTAGAGTTTTGTTATTCCCCTTCAGACGTTTTTAGAGATAAATATATTGGATAGATTAGGTTTTTATTTATGATAAGTGTTTCACATATCTTCATTCTTTTTTCATTCACCTTTTACCTTTAGTTTTGCCATGCTGTTTGATTAAAGTCATATTTTAAATCCTGAGAGGTGCTTATTGCATTTTTTCATGTCAGGATTTGAACCATGGACTATTTCCCCCATATTATGATTTGAAGATTCGAATCCATATTTTCTTCTACTTCTTGAAAGATTTAGTACTTTTCATCTACATGGGTTATATATTTGAAACTTCAAATATGTAATGTAGTAATCTGAAATTGATTATTGTCGATTGAGCTTTGCCCATCTCTCACATAGTTATCTTTTCCTCAACGCTATTTAATAAAGACTTTCTTTTCCCTGTTGACCCATCACATCACTTGCATCATCCCTTTGGCTCTGTGTTCTGTTCCCTCCCAGTGCCGATCTCTCTGCGTGTATTAGAACACAATGCCTTTTTTAATTGCGGAGGTTTTATAGTGTGTTTTCATATTTGATGGAGCTAGTTCTTCCCTCATTACTTTTTTATTGGTATTTTGCTAGTTCTTGCATATTTGGTTTTTCCATGAATTTTAAGAGTCATCTTGGCCAAGTCCCACAGAGCTTTGTTGAATGTTTATTGGGGTTGCATCAAATTTATGCAGTTACTGGAGGACACATGATTGATATCTTTATAATGTGGAGTCATTCTGTCAGATAGAAAGGGGAGACTTCCACTGCATGAAACCTGTTTAGTATCTTTCAAAAGTATTTCACAGCTTTATGATTTCCCTCATCTAAATGTTATATATTTCTTGTTAAGCTTATTTCTAATTATTATATCTTTTTATGGCCCTTGCAAAGAAATTGTATCTTCTAATTGATTATGGTTTGTATATTTGAAGGCTATTGTTTTTTTTTTTTTTAGGTTTTTTTTGAGACAGGGTCTCGCTTTTGTGGTTCAGGCTGGCCCCGAGCTCAGCCTCAAACTCACATCACAGCAATCCTCCTGCCTCTGCCTCCCGAGTGCTGGGATTACAGGCGTGAGCCACCACGCCTGGCACTGTGGTATGTGGTACTGGTTGCTGCTGGGTTGAGTCTCCACACCCAGTATTGCTATGTGGCCACCGGGGAATCGAACCCGGGCCCTTGCGCCTGCAAGACAGGCGCCAGAACCACTGAGCTAACTCCCCGGCCCCATGAAGGCTATTGGTTTTTATATGTTAACTTTACATCCTGATAGCTTACTGAGATATTTTATTACTTATATTTTATCATCAAATGGCTAAGGAGTCCCAGGAATTTGATCAGATCATATGCAATTACACATAGGAATGTCTCGTTTAACAATCTACCTGTATGATGACTATTCAGACCTCTGACCCACCATTTGGACTTACAATATACCTTTTTTTCTTATACAGTTTTGTATATCTTGTTTATAGAACCTCAACATCTTTTTAAATGCAGTATCCCTTGTTTATACCATACTGTAATTTTTGCTGATTGGATTGTGTAATATAGTTTTATGTACTATCACACATTACATTACTGCATGTAGGAGTTATACAAATAAAAGCAAAGTCAACAAGTAGGAGTTTCCTTTGACTATTTCTTTGTTCTGGTTATTGCAAGGTACATACTGTATACAATTCCTTATAGGAATAGAACTCAGTCATTAAATGCTGCCATGCAGATTTAGGTTTCCATTATTTCTTCCTTAGCATATTGAAAAAGCTTTATGACTGATCTGTCTGCTCACCGACTACACTTCTATAATCAGCCTACACAACTGTGGGCAAATTATTTAGGCGACAGCATAGCTCTAATTATGCTGTTTTTCTGCTAAAAAACCTGGTGACTCTCAGCCTAGACTCTTTGCATAGGTTCTTAATCTTTATTGTAACCTTCAAGGCTCATTCTGACCTCATTTTCCCCATCTCTCATCTTCTTCTCCAGTACAAGTATTCTGTACTCCTTTTAGACTTGACTACTTACTGCCCAAAAGTCTATTGTAAAAATGCCTCCTTTCCACATTTGTATCACATTTCTCTCTTTTGTTATCTTTTCTTTCTAAAATTTTAACTGTATTTTAAGGTTCATTTCAAATACATATTCTCCATGAAGATTTTCCTTTTACTTCAGCTGACTGCCCCCTCTTCTTCATTAGTAATACAACATATTTTATACTTCTCCTTGGTATTACTTGGTTATATTCATTGTGTACTATTTCATTATTTTATCTCTTTCCTATCCTCCATCTGCACTGATAGAAAATACACTTCAGACCAGGTTTTCTGTGAATCATCTTTGTATCTTAAAGCATAAAGCAACAACCATCGTCCTTAATACTAAAGTCCAACAAATTATTAATAAACCCAAATGGATATAAACTACTAATTTGTGTGACATTTCTGTGAATACTTTGTATCGTTCTCTTATCTCCAGTTTGAAGAGGGAGGGTTGATCTTAGGTAGCACAATAGTTAAGATTGTTTTGGCAAAAATGTATTTACCAATCAATTTTTCCAGTATAGTTTTCACTGGAAAAAGATGAGTAAGATGCATTACTTTAAGAAGTCTCAAAGATGAAGGGTGGAAAGTGACCCCATAGGAGATGGTCCTGTCCTGTGAGACAAAGGCAGAAAGTGTCAGGAGTGTCTAAAGGGGGAGAGAGGCTATACGACCGTGTAATGAGATGATGTGACATTAAATCCATAGTACAACTCAAACCTAGCTGTAGGGCAGGAATCTGGAGCCAGCCAGAAGCTTCTTCATCTCCATTTTCCATCTTACAATGGAGTTGTATGAGTTTTCATTTCCTTATTCTTTACAAGCAACATCACCTTTTCCACTTCTCCATGTATCTTAACCTTACTTCGTTATTAACATCTCTTTTCAGTCAAATGAGAAAGTCAATGTGGTGACATTTTGCCACATTTTCCTAAACATTGTTGATTGATAATGACTCCAATTAGAGACATTGTAAATAGGGCACTTTAGTTAAAAATAAACTGCTGGTGGTAAAAATACTATTTATGGAGGCAGTCTGTGGAGAAAAATATTAAATGGGATATCACGTACCTCAGATATATTTAAAATTTTATCTGTTTGTTTATGTTATCTTATTTTTCAGAGTAAGATAACTCCAAATAGCATAGCATTAGAATGGTAACTTTTCATTTTTAGGGTATAGGGTGATGTTTTCAATAAGCAGAGTGTGGTTATAGATCATGGAAGAGTGTAAGATTGTGTTTATGTAAGGTCTTCTATTGAAAAAACTTTGAGTATTTCATAAGCATTGCCTTATGCATCCGTGCCCTATGGTTTGCAGGGGAACATCATTTAGCAAGTGAAGGAGTTGGAAGAAAGACGGCTTGGGCTTCACCATTCACTGTTCTGTATGACCACACAGATAAGGCCTGTCCAGCCTTCTGATTGTTGATGCTATAACAATGGTTTCATAAGTTATATATCTTATTCAGATTTTGTGCTTTTATCATTTTCTTCTTCAGTATCAGACTATTAAAATGTTCTCACATGGAAAATTTCCAGATATTTTGTATGTAGTCAGAATATTGTGTCATTCCTTAAACTTTAACCAGACTTCTATTATTGTGGTAATCTTTCAGATATTTTCTCTATCCTGTGTATTAGGGGGTCACTATCAGACATCCTAACTAAGGAGACAGCCACACACCCAGATTTGAGCCTCAAAAGAGCTCTAGGTTGGAAAGTAAGATCCAGTATTAATTGAATTTACAATCATGAAATAATATGTGTAGATAAAAGTAAGTCATAAAGGACACTGACTGCTGATATCAGTAAGAAATAGCCACATAGGAGGGAGGTAGGCTACCTATGGGGTGAAGATAGATGGAGAACTTTGAATATTTCAAGGGAACAAAAATGCTATTTAAATCACAGACTTTGAAGTCTTACTTCTAGGTCTTTGCCATCATTGCCTGAGACGTGCTCTCTTCCTTAGGTAACTGTGAGACAAGGAAGGAAATAGCACAGGTAATTATGCAAAGTCATTTTGATGTACTCTGTTTTCATTTAATTAGAATTAAATTGTAATTGAGGACAGATTTTTGTATGATTGAAGACATTTGTAACTCTATTTTAAAAACTCAGCAATGCTTTTTTAATGTCTCTACCGCAATATATCTCAGAAAACGACTCCTTATTCCCTCCAGTAGGGAAGGGAACATCTTCTGTCTAATAGATGTGTGAATCTTAGCATTTCCGGGAGGGAGGAATATGCGAGCGTGCTGACAATTGTTGGGAGATCTTGACATTACTGCTAATGGTCTGTTGACAGGAACACCTGTCGATAGTGAGGAGGTGAGTGTCACTAGAGAAGGGGGCATGGACGCCATGGTGAGGGCAGATTGGCCCAGAGTGTAAGGAAGGGTGCCAACTAGCACTCCATTAATTGTCACTTGGAAAGTTTCGGATCTACATATTTTCAGAGTCAGCATGGTGTTCAGACTCATGTTTAGTTTGTTCATCTTCTTTACGGCCATACATCAACATCTTCCAAGGAGAAAACCTACTCACACCCTTTGTGAAATCCTGTAATCGAGCCTTTAAAAACAGAGTGTCTTGAACCTAGTGTTCACTGGATCATGTTCAGCGTGCCAAATAATTTTTGGCTTCAGAGCACTTGAAAAACATGTTTTGGAGAATGTGTCTAAGATTCTGGGTGGGGTGATTTTTGAAAGACTCAGTTTTAAACACAAAGCAGAGCTGCAAGACCAGTGATTAGTACCTGATGCAATGACCTCACAGCTACGCTGAGCATGCGCAGTGACAGGAATGCTCTGAACCCATGCCGGTGTTGCATCTGTCCGCGTGTGTGAACAGAAGACAGCTAAAGAGTGTGTGCCACACATTTTTAATCTTTATCCAGATAAACAGTGTCTGCAAAAGGTATTGGGTAGTTACAACTCCTGGCTACTTCATTAGCTGCTTAGAAATTAGGAAATATTTTGTACAAATAAAATAATAATTACAAAATAAGTAAGATAGCAATGAAATTTTTACCTCTTTTTTTTTTCTACCTAGTTTAAGGAATAAAACTTTGTAATCTCATATTCCCTGAGTTACTTCTTACTTTCCCTCATTTCAGAGATAACTGCTATCTTGACTTTTTTGCTTATACTTTCTTTTCTTTAATGTTTTAATAAATACATATATTCATGTACACACATACTTTTTTCATATATATATGAATATATATTCCTAACAAAATAATGTTTGCTTGACAAGTCTTTTATAAATGAGAGGTATATGTTTTATGACCTCTTTTGTGATTTGCTTCTTTATTCAGAATTTTATTTGTGGGATTCATTTATACCTGTTGCACAGAGAAAAGTACAGTTGTCCCTCAGTATCTGTAGGAGACTGGTTATTGGATCCTTGAGGATACCAAAATCTGTGACGGACAGATCTCTTGTGTAAAATGGAATGACACTTGCATATCTTCTATATTCATCCTACTGTGTACTTTAAATCGTCTGTAGAGTACTTATGTACAGAATGCAATGAAAATACTGTGGAAATAGTACTGTTTAGGGAATAATAACAAGAAAAAGTCTGTATGTGCTTAATACCGACACAATTTTTTTTCCTAGAATTTTCTGTTTTCAGTTGGTTACATCAGCGGATATGGGAACCCCAGATACACAGGCCTGGCTACCTGTCTTCAGTTGAACAGATTCACTGTATGTTACCTACTTATTCCCCTTTTGATGGACAGCCAAATTGTTTCTAGGCCATCAGGGACATTGTTGTGCAATGTGCACATCTGCAACTCCACTAGATAACGCCAAATTGTTTTCCAAAACCAGTAACCAGTTCACACACCTATCAACAGTGGGTAATAGTTCCCATCATTCTATATCGTCTCCAAACTTTGGAATAGACTTTCAGATGTTTGCTAATTTAATAGATGTAGAAAGATTGAGCTTCAGATTATGTATTTATTGGTCATTTGGTTTTTCTTAAATGTTTTTCTATTTGCCTGTTTTGTTATTGAGTCGTTGGCTTTTTCTTATCTGTTTTGGGGAATTCTTCACATATTTTGGATATAAGTCCTTTTTATGGCTATGTATGTTTTAAACATTTTTCCTGTTCAATTTCTTTTGATATAGCCTTATATTTTTTTAATGTCTAGGCAAATAGACAAATATTTTCTAGTTAATATTTAAAGAAGTAAAACTAGGTTAGTTTATTCAGAATGTTTTTGTTGTCTGTTTTTTGTTTTGTTTTGTTTTTGTTTTTGTTTTGCGACAAGGTCTCTTTTTGTAGTTCAGGATATCCCTAAACTCACTGTCCAGCTCCAGATGACCTTGAACTTGGCCTTTTCCTGCTTCAGCCTCCTAGGTACTGGCATTACAGATTTGTACCACCTAACTCAGCCTTACTACTTACAAATTTTATTTAAACTTAAGAATGAGAAATGGTACAATATGTTTGTATTAATTATTTTAAAAGGGAAAGATCTTTTTCCTGACAGATTCACAATCTATTGAGATAAGGATATTTAGTCCTAAACAAAAGGATTCCTTTATTTAACTGAATGTTGTCATCATTACAGACATATCCAAAAAGTCTGTGAAAAATCAAATAGCAACCTCTCTTTTCTTTCAGCATCTAAGTTCTTGGGAATGTAGTCTCCACTTGTCTGCCCTTTCCTGCAGTCACTTACTCCTTTCTGAGTGATTGTCCTTCCTGCTATCACTTAGAAGCTGAGTTGACACATTGACCATGTAATTTCCAAATTGAACAGTAAATAAACATGCAAAAAATTTAACTCAATTTGGATAAAGAAAGAATTAACTTATGAACATAATGATGTCCCAAATATTTCAAATAGGCCACGAGTTTAGCTCAGTCGTTCTGGCACCTAACATGCAAGCATAAGGTCTCAAATTTGATCCCTGCTACAAAAACAAAAAAACCAAAAAACCAACAAACAAACAAACAAACAAACAAAAATCCAGTATGGCAAATATATGTATCCCCAATAGTTTCCCTTCAGTCCTCCTCTACATATTCATTTGAGCACAAAGTGATATCCAAGTCTTAATGATTTACATTAATAATATAATTATAATGTCAGAGTGAATCAAAGAAAGGGAAATTTTGACATTGTCCTGTGGTACAATTATAGAACAGTGAGCTTTGCTGACATTTTCAAATAAACACTTTTCCCCCAGGCCCACAGTTTCCCTTCCTTCTGTGTGCTGTGTGCTCCTAGTCAAGATGATGATAGGAAAGAAGGTACCAACTGACGCAAATTATCCTACTGGGAAGATTCAATGTCTCAGGGAGTGGTTCTGACTGAGAGTATCTACCTCTGAGGGAAGAGGAGGCCATGCTCTGGGAGAAAGAGCTTGGAGTAGGCCTGGGTTTGTCCTTCTGTTGTCCATGGCCATGTATTTCTTCTCTTTCCTCCACAACTCCTACAGTACACTCCTACATCTCTTCAAATCCTGTTGTCTCTAGAAGTAAATACAAGAGACTTAGGAACAACGCATTCATTTATTTTGCTCAACAGGTCAAGCATAGTTCAGGTAGAAAAATAGGTTATATAAAATAAATTTCTAATATACTCTATCTTCAAAATTATACCTTGATAGTCTGACGTTCACTACAGACACATTCAAATTTGAGAAAATACATCAACATTTCAGAAAGAGTCATATATTTGAACTGTGAAGGCACATTTAGAACGAAAGAGCCTAGTCCAGTATGGTGGTGCATACATACCTGTAATCCCAGCCACTCTGGACTTTGAGAGGATTCCAAGTTTCTGGTCCCTGGACAACTTTGTGAGACTCTATATTAATAAATAGAAGAGAGCTGATAATATACCTCAGTGTGGGTTCATTCCCTAGGACTGAAAAAGTAAAATTAAGGTCCTGGGAAAGCTTTTACTAAACAAGGAGGGCCATTTTTGAATAGTGGGACTTTCTCCTCTCTGAAAAGAAGACAGGTGCCTGTGAGGAGAGAGTTTGAGAAATAAAGAATGTGGCCTTTCCTCCGAAGACCTCAGATATATATTATTATGGATCCCAGTTTATGCATGAGTCTGTTAAGCAATTTGCCTAAAGGGACTCATTGACTCTGCTGGGAAACATCTCTAACTAGTCTTGTGTTGACAGAAGTCAGGCTCCGTGGACTGTTCTGTGAGGGTAATGTTAGCATAATGTTAGCAAACAATAAAGCAACATCTGCTCCAGATGCAGCCAGAGAAATCAGGTTCTTAAGAGCACAAAATGACCTGGGATAAAGGAGGGAAATCTGAAGAAGACGAGCTCTCTGGCCGCTCACATTTTTAGTAGAGACTCACAGAAATGAATGTCCTCTTTTTGCGAGTTACTAAGAGAACATCTGAGCTACCTGAGTTATTCCTGCGCAAGACCCTTCTATTCCTTGACTCTTGACGATGCTCGTTTTCTTCTTGTCTACGGGAGACACAGCTTTGCTGAAAAGCATGGAAGAAAGTGAAGGGGCTGTGCTGCTAAGGGGAAAAAGTATGCGGAGGTGGACTGAAATAAACACTCAGGTGGCAGGCATCAAAGGAGTGGTTGAAGGAGTGTTTCCCCATAATGCTCGTGAACAAAGGGAGCATGTTTAGATCATTGCTACCACTGACTTTTCAGTTTGTGTAAAAAAGAAAAAAAATAACCCAATCCTAACACGCATTGTGAAAACACGTATGGAAAATCCTTTTTCATTCAGAGCAGATGGCCTAGAAACACGGTCAGCCCCAAGAGTGTGTCCCCATGAACTTGACACCAGCACCCCAGCCTGTGGTGCCACTAGAGTTAGCCACACAGGGGCTGTGGCCTTTAGTTTGCTCACATTCTCTACAAGGATATTTTAAATCTCTTAGGCAGGAGGTGATGTGGGGACAGTATAGTATTGTATTCACAAAAACTTCCACGATGAGGGTTCGCACTGTTTGGTCCATCTTGGCCCTCACACTGTATGATGCAGAAAGTCTTCTGCTTGCAGTGGCTCCGTTGATGTCATGTACATTCCCTGATGTGCCGGTGTGTCTGCATTATCTACATGCTTGTGGTGCAAAGGCACATTTTTTTTCCCTATGGGGCAAGATTCAATACTATGAATTTTTATCAATGATTTATGCATTTTGATATAAGGTTATAGTCACAAATCTTAAAAAAATCACTTTTCAAATTGAAATTCTTTAGGGAAAGAGCATTTGGTTTAAAATCTTAAGACAATGGGAGTTCATTATATAAAACACAGGGTACTAAATTCTATGATTAGCAACTTGATAGTAGTCATCCGAAAGGGACTCTAGGAAGTTTGTTGGTTCTTTCAGGTCACTGACAAATTAATTCACTAACAGCTGAAGAATTGATGCAACTATTAAAAGTGCCTAATTTATAAGTAGAGCAGGTTATATAGTGGCTGAACTTAAAAATGTAATAGAGTGTAATTGAGTCTAAAAAAGAATCAAATACATGTTTTCTTGAGGAATTTAAGACAGTAATAATAAAAAGAAATGAATAAACCCGCTCATCACACATCACTCAGTCATTTTTGATTCTTCTATTTGATGTATTTTTAATTTGATGACCCTTCTGAGCTGGGCACAGTTTGATATACTGATATGGATTATTGGTTAGACATGTCCTTTTAGAAGCCCATTTTTTTTGGTGAGGAAGACAGAACAGTAAACAATTACATAGATAAACAGAAGATAATGTTCTCAAGCGATGACTGATATAAAGACAGTAAAATGGGGCAACTTGTAGGGAGGCCCAGGGAAGCTTTCTGAGGAGGTGATATTAGGGCAGAGATCAGAACACAGAAGTCAGTGGCAGGGAGAGACTGGGGTTGGGGAGTGGGATGTAAGGGTAGGGCCTGGGGCCAGAGTCTTCATGGAGAGACAGCTGGGCCTGAGGGGTGAGGGCCAGCTAAGCCTTCACCCACAGCGGGGCTGAGGGCAGGGACTAAGCTTTGTGAACAAAGGCACAGAGGCTGAACTTCTTTTTTTTTTTAAATCTTTATTGGTACATTACATATATGCATCATGATTGCACTCCCTAATGGGGATTCTTACCAGTGTGAGACACAACTTAATTCTCATTTTCAGAGGCTGAACTTCTGAGATGAAAGGGCCTTGGAGGGTTCTGAGTAGGCAACTGGCCTGTGATTATTGCGTGGGTAAAACATTGTTCCAAGGCGGAACTGGAAACAGGGATACTCGAAGCTTACATGAGGAACTCAGCAAAGGGACATGGAAAGAAAAGCAGAATCTCAGGTGCTTTTCCATTCAGGTTAGTGCCATGGGAAGCACAGGAGCGGGTGACAGCAGCCCAGATTTCGGGGTGAGTTGCATTTGAGATGCTGGGGAAACCCGCAAGCTGAGGCTAGTGATCCGGGGACACTGCAGGGCAAAGCTGTTTGCTGATCAGCTGATCAATACACAGAACACTGGGAAAGCTGGTTGAGAATGTCTTCACCAGAGCTCTGAAAGCCTCTCAACTTCTTACACCACCTTCTCTTTCAAATCCTCTGATTTGTCTCCCCCTCTTCCAAGGAGAAGAGTGCCTGGGGCCCAAGAATTAGGGGCAATTTGAAAATACTTGTAGGCTCCACAATTTCAACATGAATCAGTTTCAACACAACACCCACTCACCTTCTAGCACGCTTCTTCACATCAGTCTGGTGTTTTTCAAGTCTATTTTGAACTACATTCCGGTGGCAACTGTGCAAGAAGAGAGCTGGTTGTACTCGTATTGCTCATTCCCCTCCTTCTTCCAGGCAAACCGGTTTATGTGTGTAACAAACCAGTAGAACTTTGGGTGGTAAATCCCCCCTCGAGTTATCAGAATGTAGCTAGACTTAAAGAAGACTGGTTATCTATTAGTCATTTGGTATTCTAAGCACGCTAGTGTGGACTCCCCCACCTAACTATTGCTTGCTAGAACTGTAACCAAGTTTGCTTCCAAATGCCAAAGAGATTTTTTTTTTTTTGTCAACTCAATCAAAAATCTAACATTTAGGCTAGAATATGAATAATATTGTGAATTCATGAAAGATAGAATTGACATCTACAAATAGAAAAATGAAGTAAAGTGAGTGCTTTAAAAAGGAGTATCAGCCATAAAGAATGATAAATTTGAGTTATTTATACTCAGATGGATGTACCTTGAGAATATACTCTTAAGTGAAATTAATAGGACACAGATGTGTAATTACCGTATCTTTTCTCTACTATGATTAACTGAAGGTGTAAATGAATGCCAAAATGTATGATAACTAGTGTGAAATAGGAAGAAAATGTTCAAAAAGAAAAGGCAAAGGGCAGGTTGGGGAAAAGGAAGGAAAAGAAAAAATTTGATGGCTAAAAAAGGAAACAAAGCTTATGTATACAGGAGGTGGGAGTTGCAGGGAGGGAAGGGGAATGGAAAAAAACGAGAATCATGATGTGTTGTGTACAGGTACAAGTCTCAGAGTGGAATGTGATCATAATGTATGTGTAAAATGTATCAATCAAATAAATATTAAAAAAGGAATATAGCAAAATATAAACTCAGAAATAAACTTGATTCTTTAAAGAATCATTTGGGGAAACTGCAAATCCATAGTATATTTTCACTGTTTAAAAAGTCTTTCAGGAGTAGTTTTGGTTACACACATGAAAATTCTTTTTATTGATATTTTTCATTTTCTTTCAAAATTAATTTGTAGAACTGGGAAAATTACAGTCTTGGGTCTTCTCCAGCCTCTGCTACATTTTTGGGTTTATAACCTTGGAAAGTACTTTTGAGTTTTCATTTTCTTAGTGAAAATGCTAAAACTATAACAGCCTCTAGAATTATCCAGACCCTGGGTACAGCAGTTCTACATCTAGGAAATAATCTCAGGAAATGATGATGAAAATTCACCAAGACACATCTATGAAGAATGTGCCTTTGCAGCATTAAAATACTGAAACTGTTTGAGTAGCTCATGCTCCTGCCACACGCAGAGATGCCGAGTAGGACAAAGGAGTTTGCAGAAAAAATTTAGTGACACAAAAAATGATTCAGAATTTTAAGTGAAAAGTTATTAATTTATACACACTGATTAATTTGGTGGGAAAACTGTACTTTTAAGATTAAAGAAGAAAGACTAGAAAGAGAAGCCTGATATTATCAACAGTGATTAGATCTGCATGATGAGACCCTGAAGGAAATTCATAGACTCTGTACACTTTGAGATTTTTCCAAAAGCCCTCCAGTGATATGTACTCTTTTTTAATGATTAAATAAGTAT
Source organism: Petromus typicus (assembly GCA_004026965.1). Classification (NCBI taxonomy): domain Eukaryota; kingdom Metazoa; phylum Chordata; class Mammalia; order Rodentia; family Petromuridae; genus Petromus; species Petromus typicus. The sequence goes on along the minus strand of PVIR01002926.1, from coordinate 69,117 downwards.
TAGATGGAACACCAATATTGAACTTATCCAATTTAACAAAAACTTAGCAAAACCCTACATCAAAATAAAAAATAAACAAAGCTGAGCAGATAGCTTCTGGGAGCTCCCTTGTCTGGTGTACGCAATTCTCTGGGTTTAATCTCTAATACTGCAAGAAGAAAAAAATAAATTGACCTAGCTGATTTGTGATGAGAATTATGTCCGATGAGATGATTTATAGAAATCATTTAGCATGGCATTTAATTGTTATTTTTACTTATTTATACTTAATTGATTATCTTATCATAGGCTAAGTCCAAAATAATTTTTGACTTAAAAACAAAAATATGAGCATTTAATGGGTGAAGATTTGCCATCATTAAGGACATTCAAAGGGACACATGGGAGATTCTGAGGAGAATTTCAGAAGAAATGAATCTAAAATGCTTTGTACAATGGGACAGACACTGACATAAGCATTTAAATTTAAGGTGCCCACATTGGAACATTTCTCTGGACCAGTATGATTCGGTTTGTTTGTTTAGAAACCTGTCATTATTATAGAACCATATTGGGTCTGTAGATACATGGGACAAAATCTTGATCAAGATGAGCAGTTAATCCATCCTGGTAAATGCCCCTCTTTTTCAAGCAGCTGAGTCCCAGCCTCTTGTGTCATTTCTGAAGCACTGCACACATTCCCTGTTGCTTTTTCTTTGTAACCTTCCTTGTCCTGAGGAAAGGCCGGAGGAAGCTTTGTGCTACGAGTGAAAGACACATCACATCACCCCTTTTTCTGCTACAACAGGTCTTCTTCAGTGGGCTGTGCCCTCCCTCTCTCTCCAAAGGACGCACATACACACACACATGTCCACACACCCACAGATGCACACAGACATGCACTACAGACAGATCTACCTCCTCAAGCTTGTAGAAGCAGACACATGTGCCTACACAGACACACACACATGTTGGCATACAGGTATATCCACTCACACAGAGAAACACAGACACACACACAGACATACTCACACATGCGTACTCAAGAACACATACACACAGCCACAGGCACACTGACATGGACACACAGTGACCCCCCCACACACCCACCTTCCTTCCACTTGCTCGCCCCTTTCCCTTTCCCTTCTCCACGCTGAGTTAGCACCCTACCTTTTCTTCTGTAATCTGTTTGAACAATTCCAAAGAATACGGCACGCCTCAGTGGGCTTGTCTCACTCCCTTCCTAGCGTTCTTTGATGCGCACCACATCTTAGACCTGTCCTTTCTTCATCTAAGTTTTTCATCTGCAGATGGGAACACAACGTCTCCTTTAGAAGTTTATTGTGCACATTCCATTGTGTAATGGAAGTAGAGTTCCTGGCACATATAAGGCACTCAATAATGGAAGCTATTATTATGATTAATTATGTTATTTATTCACTTTTGTGTCCTCAGGGCCTGGCACAATGCCTGATGTGTGATGAGGGAAAAATAAATTTTTGATGAATTAATGAATTAACTTACAAACTTACAGAATGTGGCTTACAGTAAAAAGAAAAATGTTTTATAGTATTTATAGAGGACCTGAGTAACAAGCCCACATATTTCCTGTTCTTATCACTTTCCCTGAACAGCCTATCTGGTGCCCAGGCTTGGATATTATCTTTTGTCGGGCAGTGCAACTATTATTAAATAGATATAGAGTCAATTGACAGTTACACCATGTACATGTGGTGTAGTAGGAATCAGTGGAATTTTTCTCCCTTGATTATTGTCTTAATCTGACTGTTCATTGCCCACATACTAGTCTTTCTTGATCTTGTGAACCTCTATACGTTCTCTAAATCCAGCAAGCAGTTTGTGATCTAGATGATATAAACCCCTCTGTTGACTCCATCTGATCTATTAGTCCCAATGTATTCGTCTCTCCCCATGTTCACAAATACCTGTTGGTTAATTTGCATTCATTTCCATATTTTTCCTACTTCCTTTTAGGAAGTTGTGAATTATTGTAAGCCAGTTGAATCATTCTGAGAGTTGTGCTATTTTTAAGCTTTTGAGGAACAGTAGAGAAAGAATGATTTAGGGATGTGAAGGATTTCATAATCATCCCACAGAAACTTCAGCTCACTGAGTTTGTGGTTAGTTGCAGCACATTAAGACACTCGAGGTAAGTGGGTCACTGTTCTCAGATACCAGCTTCTAAGCTTTTCAGTGGCAAGATGCCTTATGGAAAGATTGGTGTACAGTTCACAATGCTTTCCTTTCTAATGTTTTTGGGATTTTCAGCTTTCTCATTAGTGTTTTTGCCAGGGTGGAGAAATTTGGACTTTTTTAAAAAAAATAAGTCCTTATCAGATTTCTTGTCTTCTGCTAGTATCTTGTTCTCCAGAGATTTTTTTTTGAAACATGGTCTCGCTTTGTAATTCAGACTGGCCCTGAACTCACTGTGAAGCCCAGGTTAGTCTCAAACTCTTGGCTGTCCTCCCGCCTCTGCCTCCCAAGTGTTGGGATTACAGGTGTGAGCCACCACACTGTGCATTGTGATATATTGTACAGGGGATTGAACTTGCGTTGGGACCTTGCACTTGCCATGCAGATGCCAGAACCACTGAGCTAAATCTCTGACACTCTCCAGAGATTTTGTGGCAGATCTAAGGTCTCCTGGGTTAGCAGACTTCCCTAAGGGCACACAAGGTGAGAGCCCTCTGGATTGATCATCTTAGTTATTTTTTGGAGCCTTTTCTGAGCTCCCAGCCTACCAAGCAATGTACATTTCCTTAGAAAAGCAAAGTAAAGCGAAGCAAAACAAACAGACAGACAGACTACAAACCCTACCAGTTCCAAGAAGTCTTTCCATATTGGTAAGAACACACATGTTTTATCTCAGTTTAGGTTTTGCAGGCCTTTAATTGACTGTTTTCATTTCAGTCCTGGATCTCATGCTGCCCCTTCGCCTTCCTTTTTGCTCCTCCTTGTGTGGAAAGCCACACCTTAGTCTGCTGGGCTCTGTGTCTTTATTGCACAGGTTCAGGACATCACTTTTGGTAATAGCTCAGTTAGAATGGAAAAATCAAGTCTAATTATTGCTTAACATTTTTTGTTGTCACTGATGATGATGAAATGTCTCACGGACTGTACCTTCCTGTAATCCAGGTACTATAGGTCATGGGAAAACAATAGTGGGATCTTACAGTTGATGAAGACTGGAAGCAGATCTTTTTTTTTTTTTTTCTTGAATGTAGTTTCCATTTATTCAAAGAATAAATAAAAGTGTAAAAGTTGTTTTACTAATTATAGTCTCAGAAATTACAATAGACATTTCTGACTTTTAATAACCAACCTTCATTGTGAAAATAAGAAATTTCTGAAATCCACCTTTGGATTCTTCTGGGATTCACTATGACTACACAATATTTTTAATTGAAAGAAGAGTGTCTTTGTTTGTTTGTTTGTTTGTAGTCTTCGAGGAGCAAATGGGTATTGACTAGCTAGTGGTACATGTACTGAAAAATCAGTGCTGAGCTCTTGCTTTGGAACCAGGTGATTCATGATTTATGTTTGTGGAACTTGAAGTCTTTTTGCCTGGTGGCTTCAGGCTGAGTTTACTTGTAGGACGGGTACGGATGTTCTTCAGTGCAGGTAGAAAACGTCTACTTCTATGATGATGAAGAACTGTTCCACTACAAGGTTTACCAGTAAGCAACAGTATATTTTTAGAGTTTTTGTACTTTTAGGTTCTTGATATCACTGAGTGTGTGATTTCGAGCTTCTTGGTTAAGAAATTCTGTACTGTAGGTGTAATTTGGCCTTGGGTCTGAGGTGCCCGCAGAGTTGACTCTGGGCCTTGGCTGGGGCAGCTACAAGCTTTGTGCCGAATCTTCTAGATCGTGTTTCTGTCTCGTTGTCACCGTCTCTACTTCTTCACCACTAAAAAGAGCAGATCTTTCTTAACAGTCTGAAAACTTGTACATGTTGTTTAAGCAATTTCTTCAGAGACCTTCGACTGGCTCCCTATCATGGATTAGAAGTGAAGTCCAGTTTTCATCATGGGTGATAGAATTTGAATAAAAATAAAAATATTCTATAATGAAAGATACAAACTTCAGGGAAATCATCATTCCATGCATACGATAATAGATTTTGAGTTTTTTTCCAGTGAGAATATGAAATTCCATTCTTTCTCCTTCCCCTCTTCTCTCTCTTACCCTCCCCCAGCATAATAACTTTTGATACAAGGAATATTGAGAAAATCTAACACTAAATTTTGGAGATGTTTCCATGATCACTCATTTCATAGGGAATAAAGATTATCACAGTAATATTTTTGTCACTCTGTTGCTGTCATCTCTGGTAATAATTGACAGCACAGACAATTTAGATGTTTATATTTTATTCAAACTTATCAATATGAATATGGGAGATTTTAGTCCAAGAGCTAGAAGAAAGTTGAAAATTCTTTTGAATTTTAAAAAAGGGAACAGATCCTTAGAGAGGTGATTTATTAAAGACTAGATGACTATGTTATTGTAGACCATTGGTGTCCAAAGCCTGAGCCATTTCCATTGAAGATGCTATCTTCATGAGCTGTTGGCACTGGAAATGACATGGGGCTTGGAGGTGTCAAAAAACTACTGTCAAGTTTTGTTTATTTGTGTAGATATCTTCATGGTGCTTTGCTGATGCCTTCATAGCTTCATTTACATCTGTGTTCTGGGGCAAAATCCACATGGGCCTTTGTACATGGAACACACATGAAGAGTAGTGAAACACTGTCATGACAATTTTTTTTTTTCTGGTACCGGGGATTGAACTCAGACCTTTGTACTTCCAAGGTAGGCATAGTACCACTTGAGCTAAATCCCTGACTGTAATTACAATTTTTGATTGAATTACTTCTGAGCCATCATTTACCTGGACTTCATTAGGCTTCAGTATGTGAATACAGTTAAATGTGATGTCAACATTTACTGGATGCGGGGAGAAAAATTGAAGGTTGCAAGAAGGCAGAGAGAACAGATCTACAAGTTTTGTGCTTTTGTTAGGCCATACTTTAGCAGCTGTGCTCTGGGTTAATTGTCAGAGAGAGGTTGCCCACTCTGTTCTCTGTCTTTTTATTCCCATTGCCTCTACATCTAGGAGACTTCCACAATTTCTTGTCTCTAGATGAAGGAAACAGATAATATCTGTCCTCCTGACAGAAACATTAAAAAAAAAAAGATTATGCACGATCTTCATGATCTTCTGTCTTACTTCCTATATCTCTATAGGTACTAGGACATGGAACTGGTTGACCAATTTACAGATTAACAAGGACAATAAACAAAAGTTAAGCTCCTCAGATCTTTGCTTTCCCCCTCCCTCTTTGTGCCTCCCTTTGGGTGGGTCCCAGTAGGATTTGGCCATGTCCCTCAGACACACTATGGTTCATGAGCCTCCTCTTTTGAACCACCACAGAATGCAGAGGGGGAGGGTTCTTCATCTCCCATTTGCAGTTATCACAAGGTGTTTTTCTCTTTCCTTTTAAAAAAAATTTAAATCTTTATTGGAACATTATGAATACACAACATCATCACATTCAACACTGAGAGTTTGTACCAGAATATGACATGGTTTGAGTCTCCTCTTTTTCCCTTTCCCCCGACCCAGCAACCTCCCACCCCCTATATACATAATCTTTGTTTCCTTTTTGCTTTATTAATGTCACATTCTTTTTTCTTTCGTTATTTACCCATACACCTTCTTTCCTTTTAAATATTTTCTATTTCACAATATCAACTATACGTACTACAATTCATTTACAACTTCATTTTCTCATACCAGAGAAAATATGATATTTACATATCTGTGTCCTATTTATTTCACTTATGAAATAAATGTACATCCATTTGAGTATGAATGACTCAACCTTATCATTTTTAATGGCAGAGTAATACTCCATTCTATAAAAGAACCACGTCTTCATTATCCAGTCTCCAGTTGATGGACATTTGGGTTGTTCCTAAGATTTAGCAATCACAAACTGAGGTGCTATAAACATGGGTGCACATATGTCGCAGTGATATGAGTCTTAATTCTTTTGTGTATGTACCCAGCAGAGCGATGGCTGGGTCAAATGGGAACTCCAATCCTAGCTTTTTGAGGAATCTCCACTCATTTCCATAGAGGTTGTATGAGTCTACACTCCAACCAACAGTGGAGAAAGGATTCCTTATTCTCTGCAGCCCTGCCAACATTTGTTGCTGGCTAATTCTGAAATGGCAGCCATTCTTTGTGGAGTGAGATAAAATCTCAATGTTGTTTTCATCTGCATCTCTCGAATGACCAGTGATGTTGAGCATTTCTTCATATACTTCTTAGCTGCTCTCACTTCTTCCTCTGAAAAGTATCTGTTCATTTCAGACACCAGTTTTTGGATTGGGTCTTTAAATTTGGGTGGGCTGATTTTTTTAAAATGATCTTTATATATTCTAGATAGTAGCCCTTTGTCTGAGGAACAACTGGTAAAGATTCTTTCCCATATTGTTGGTTGCCTTTTTGCTCTGTTGGTGGTTCCTTTGCTGTGCAGAAGCTTTTTAGTAGAATGAGATTCCATTTATTGATTTCTTCACAAATACAAAATCTGTACTCCACAACATTCTAAAGAATATCTTGGAGAAAAATAAGGAAAGTTATGAGACCTAACCGAGTCAACCCATGGGACCAAACAAGAAACTGATGGGAAAAGGGCAAAAGAAGAATAACAGAGCCAAGAACAGGAAAACATGACAGCACTGAATTTGCCTGTCAGTCATAACCATTAATGTCAACGGACTCAATGCACCAATTAAGAGATACAGACTGGCAGAATGTATCAAGAAGCAAGATCCTATAATCTGCTGCATACAAGAAACACCTAATTTAGAAAGAAACCCATGGACTGAAAGTAAAGGGATAGAAAACAATACTCTATGTGACAGGAAATAGCAAAAAAGCAGGAGTGGTGATCTTATTTGCAGACAGAATAGACTTCAAGCCAAAACTGATAAAGAGAGATAAAGAAGGACACTATCTTCTAGTACAGAGAAAAATCCAAGAGAAAGAAGTAACAATCTTAAATATCTATGCACCAAATTCTAATGCACCCAACTAGATAAAACAAACATTAATGGACCCAAAAAACTGGATAAACACCAATACAATAATAGCAGGGGATTTCAATACTCTATTGTCACAAAGAGACAGATCAACTGGACAAAAAGCCAATAAGAAAATACTTGAGCTAAACCAGACTCTTCAGCAAATGGACTTAATAGATGCCTACAGAGTATTTCACCCCACAAAGTCAGATTTTACCTTCCTTTCAGCTGCTCATGGATCACTGTCCAAAACAGACCATGTGCTGGTTCATAGAACAGGTTTAAGTAAATGCAAAGGTATTGAAGTTATCAATTGTATACTGTCAGACCATAGGGCCTTGAAATTGGAGCTGAATAGCCAAAGAAAGCCCAGGATCCTCACAAACACATGGAAACTGAACAACACTCTGGTGCCTAACCAATGGGTCACAGAAGAGATTAAAGAAGAAATTGAACAGTTCTTACGACTAAACAACCCCAACATAACATATAGAAATTTATGGGGCACAGTGAAAACAGTTCTATGAGGAAAATTCATAGCAGTGAAAGCCTACATCCAGAAAATGGAGCAAGCTCAAATGATTTAATGCTGAACCTCAAGTGATTAGAAAGAGAGGAGCAAGACAATCCCAAAGCTCTCATTAGGCAAGAAATTATAAGGATCAGGGAAGAAATTGATGCAATAGAGACTAAGAGAATGGTACAAAAATCAATGAATTGAAGAGCTTGTTCCTTGAAAGGATAAACAAAATTGATACACCCTTATCCAACCTTATCAAACAAAAGAAGAAAAAGGCTCATATTTATGCTATTAAGAATGAGAAGGGGGAAATTACTATCGACCCAGAGGAAGTCCAGAGGATAATAAACATCTACTTTGAAAATTTGTACTTTAATAAAATAGAAAACATAGAAGAAATGGATAGATTTCTAGACGCACATGAACTTCCAAAGGTGAATAAAAAAGATACAGAAATGTTAAACACCCTAATATCAATCTGTGAAATTGAAGATGTAGTAAAAAACTTGCCAACAAAGAAAAGCCTTGGTCCTGAGGGCTTTCCTGCTGTATTCTACAAAACTTTTAAAGAAGAGTTAGTGCCTCTGTTTCTTAAACTCTCTAATGAAATTGAAAAGGAAGTAGTACTCCCAAACTCATTCCTGGAAACAACCATTACCTTGATTCCAAAAGCAGAGAAAGACCCAACCAAGAAAGAGAACTATTGGCCAATATCCCTAATGAACATTGTTGCAAAAATTCTCAATAAGATACTGGCAAACAGAATATAGAGAACCATCAAAAAGATTATACACCCTGACCAAGTTGCATTCATCCCAGATATGCAAGGACGGTTCAACATAAGTAAATCAATAAATGTTATACACTATATTAACAGTCCAGATCCTGGATTTTCTTTTGCTGTTCAGCTCCAATTTCAAGAACAAAAATCATATAGTCATTTCAATTGGTGCAGAAAAAGTGTTTGACAGAATACAACGTCCATTTATGTTCAGAACCCTACAGAAAATTGGAGTAGATGGTCTCTATCTCAAACTAATAAAATCTACCTGTGAGAAACCATCAGCCAGCATCATACTAAACGGTCAGAGATTGAAACCTTTCACACTAAGACCTCTTTCCTTTTTAAAGAGCAATTTATGGCTCCGAAGAACAGGTATTCCCTCCCTAGAAACCTTAGAAGTGTATGTGCGTCTCTCTCTGAAACTTAGTGTAATTAAAATTATATGAATGAGTTGTAAGTTTTTGGCAGGATCTGCAAAATAATAGTTTCATTTTCACATAAGTCATTAAAATGATGTTTCCTTAACACAATCAAGTCAATGCAGTCCTTATTGTTAGTATTAAGAGATTTCCTCCATAAAACTCTCTGCTTTACACAGATTTCCGGTAAGGAAGCCTAGGCATTATGAGCACAGAAAATTTCATTAAATAGCATTTTCTTTTCTCTAAAAAAATTACAAAAAATATATTAAGTTTCATTATCTTTCTGAAAAAATATTTTTGGATTTCCAGAGCATTTAGACTCATTAAGATCTGTATAAGTAAATATACCAAAAAAGAAAACAAGGAAAAGCTGAAAAATGTCATTTCTCCCAAAGGATATTTTTCAGCAAGCAGAGTATGGAAGGCAGTGTAGTTGGGCACTTTGCGAGGGCAGGTGGTTAGAAAGTGTACTAAAGTAACAGAACAAGAATGAGAACTCTGCTCACCTGCAGACTCAAATGACATCAACTGTTGTTTCTGAGTAACAGGAATGAAAATGGTTAGTATCAAACTATGTTTATTTTTAAGCATAGGTAGACTTGATAATAATTAAATGATGAAGAAAATGAAAATGCTTTCCCCTCAGAGAATTGAAAGTCTAAAAGACAACACCATCGACAACACAAATGATAATATTTTATTTTGCTTTCCAAACAAAAGAAATTAAAAGTTTACATTTTCATCTTTTGTCCCCTGATGGTGATTTCGTCTTTCTGTTCAAAGTTAGTGTTTGGCAATGGGGATAGATAAGGAGGTAAATGACTGTACTTCTATTGTGGAGAACACTGAGCAGCTGATTAAACAGAGCTAATTGGAAAGAAGGGATGGAAAATTCTTAAGTTAAATATTTTTCTTTTAGGAAATGATAAGCCAAATATAAAACACAGTAGTCCCCCTTTATCTCTGATTTTGCATTCTTCAATTTCTTTTACTGGTGATCAACTGCTGTTTTAAAATATTCAATGCAAAACTTCAAAAGTAAGCTATTCATAGGTTTTAAGTTCCATGCTGTCAGGAGTAACATGATAAAATATTGTACAACCTGGCTTCATCCAGTCTGGGGAGTGAATCTTCTCTCTTTATCAAGTGTATCCATGCTTCATATGCTACATTCTCACTAGTTACCTGGTACCATCTTGGTAGTCAGATTAACTCTCTTGACGTCACAGGGCTTGTGTTCACATGACCTTTACACAGTGGCCTAGTGCAACCTCACAATGCCTGTGTCATTCACCTCCCTTCATCTCATCATGTAGCATGTATATCATCTTACATTGTCACAACAGGTTAAGTACAGCACAGGGGCTACATCTGCAAAACCTTTATTACCATATATGTCATAATTGTTCTATTTTATTATTGTTATTAATTGTTTACTTACCTGACTTATAAATTAAATTTTATCAAAGTATATATGTGTGTGTGTGTGTGTGAAAAACCCAAAATATACAATATATAGATGTTAGGTATTCACTGGAGGTCTTGGAATATATCCCACTCAGATGAGGGGTTACTATTTAGGATTTCACAGGTTAATATATTTCATATTTTGATTAAGAAAAATTATAATAATTGGTGAATTTGATTCCTTCTTTTAAGTAGGAATCTATCATCTTCCAATGTTTCTATGGGATATCATTGAATGGTGCCTAAGAAGTAAAACATTAAGTTACTGTTTGCTTAGAATAAGGGTGGACACAGGAAGTGGGGGTGAATTTTGATTGCTATTTTTAGAAATTTACGTTTTACTTTTGTCATCTAGGTTACACATACATGTGGTACACAATTCAAAAATCTCTACAATGAGTGGCCAATTTCCTGTGACTACCTAGCTTTGCTTCTCAAAGACAATCACCTTTATTGTTTTGTGTTCTTATTCCAGAGATAGTATTTTATAGGCTTCACTGAAGAAAAAAAACAAAACAGAACAAAAAAAACCTCAGAACCTCAGGTCATGAAGCTCAAACTTTTCCCACCGTGCAAAGTCATTTGGCCTCATTTTGGCAATAAGAAAGAAGACAGGCTCAGATTTTCTTTATAAAGTGATACTGCTTCACAGCCAGTCTGAAAAGCAGCTAGAGTCAACTCCATTTTCCTGATGAGAAGGCTTTGTAATTTGCCTCTTGAAACAGGTCCTTCCTGGTGGAGCCAGTGTCTGACTCGGGACCCAGAGCTCCTGTCTCACTCTTTACCTCACAATGGTGCTCAGCTAACTCACAGGGTCTCCCACGGACCAGAGAGGTGGTTCCAGTGTAGGTGCCTTTTTGTTTTCCTGTTCTGAAATCACACCCCATAACAGCTCATAAAGAACCAGCCAAGAGACATCAGTATTGTTTTGGCACATGAATACAGGCCCCCAACCCTCTATGTCTTCTTCATGTCCTCCTGCCCAGCGCTTATGACAAGTTTAGTGCTTGTCACAATTCAGAGGCATGTAAGACCAAGATAGACTTGCCTGGAAGAGTTTGGCGGATGTTTATGATCTTCTGCAGTTCATATTCAAAAGCATTTTGCTGCCTCTGTCCTCCAGCTCTCAGTGGACCCCACTTCATCCTTGAGATAGTGCCCCTGACTACCACACCCTGGACCATCTGAACTTGTTTGTGATCTACCACTTTCCAGTTGCATTTTTAAAATTTTAGATGAATTTTATCGACACACTTAATATACATAATGATCATATTCATCACAGGGAATTTGTGCCTGCACACAATAAATCTTGATTTTTCTTTTTTTCTCTATTCCTTTCCTCTCTCTTCAACCCTTGTGCTCTCCTTATCGCAAAAGCTTTGTTTCAATTTTTTGTTCCTATCTTGACTTGGCTATACACAGACCAGTTTCTTTCAGATTTTACCATGGATTTACAGCATGTATTTTTGTATTACTTTTCAAATAATGATCATCAATAATTTCTGAAGCATTAAGAGAGAAGAAATGTTGTCCCCCAGTTGGTGTACCATATCACTCTGGGTTGCCATCAATAACTGGTCTGCATCATCCATATGCTACTATTCCCTGTACAGTGTCTAAGACCAACAATTTTGGCATTATTTTTAGTCCCTGTACATAGTTCTGAAAATGACCAGAGACAAGAAACATATTTTTTAGAGGGCACTTTTTCTGAGCATGGGCTTATCATCCATCAATGTTCACAAAGAATCAAGTGACCTGTTGTTAATACCTGATCCAGAAACTAAAACATTCCGCATAGCTCTGTAGGCACCTAAAAATAAGAGCCAATTAATATCAAGGTAGATAGGATGTGCTATTTTTCTTTGTTATATTAAAAGTACAGTGACACAGCTGACCCAGAATAGTGTTTCTTAGGGATTGCTTTGCAACTATATCAATGTTTCTTGAAATCTACCACTAAATATTTGGGATTTTCAATAATGTAACAATCATTAGAGCGTTGTTCCTTGATTGCAAAAGAGAAATTATGTGTAGCTCTTCAATTCCTGCCTCTTATTCCCTCAGGAAACATGTACAAAGAAGGAAAGAATTTGTCTTAGAAACTTGGAACTGTAGTGCATTGATAGGCTGCACAGTTCTAGAAACACATCTACACTCTTTGATGAGAGTAAAGTCTGGTGGGAGCTGCAGCTAGGACTACCCTTTACCACTGGAGCCAGACCATTGATTACAGTATAAAATCACTGACCTCTGTACACAGTTCAAAACATTTCTAAGCATGTTCTGGCAGGATGTTCACATCTGTTGTTATGGATGGAATGTTCATGTCTCTTATGTGGAAGCCCTAACCTGCAATGAAATCATATTTTATGGTGGTCTTTTGGGAGATAATTTGACCAGAATGAGTTCACAGAGTTAATCTGCTCATGATGGGATTAATGTTCTTTTAAGAGGAGGAAGAGAGACCAGAGATATCACCATCTCTACCATAGGAAGACACCAAGAAGGGCAGCCATTGACAAGTTGGGAAAAGAATTCTTACTTACTTGCCAGCTTCCAGAACTATAAAAAATACTTTACTGTTGTTTAAGCTACTGAGGCTATGAATTTTTTTTTTTTTTTTTTTTTTGGCATAATAGGGTCTTGCTTTGTAATTCAGGCTCACTATGTAGTTCTTAGCTTACGATGTAGCTCAGGTGAGCCTCGAATTTAGCAATCCTCTTGCCTCTGCTTCCTGAGTGCTGGGATTACAGGCATGAGCCACCACGCCGAGCACTGTGGTATATGGTGCTGATTGCAGAGGCTGGACAGATGACTGAATAAGTTCTTGGATTGCAATAAATGTTGATGGGCACGAGGACCTTAAATTCATTGCTATCAGAGTCCCTGGAAAAGCAAAGTGCTGCTCACACAGAAATCTGGAACCTGGACTTTTCATAGTGCTTTACTTTTAATTGCCAAACTTGGAAGTAACCAATATGTAAACTGTGGTGCTTCTAGACAATAGAATGTTTTTCAGTGCTGGAGACAAATTGAACTGTCAAACCTAGAAAAATATGAAGTTAATGAAAATGATTACTACCAGGTTAAAAGGAAATCTAAAGGCTTCATACTATAGGGTTCTAATTATATTACATTCTGGAGAGAGTAAAAGAAAGAGAAATGAAAAGGTCAGTGATTACCACTGCTCAGTAGAGAAGAAGCAATGAATAGGCAAAGCACAGAGGACTGGTGACAGTATACTCAAGGATACATGTCATTACACATTAGCCCAGACCCACAGAATGTACAACACCAACAGTAAACACTAACGTGGGCTGTGGATTCAGGACCTTAGTAATGATGCATCAGTGTATGTCCACCAATTAGAAAAAATGTAGTGATGGAGTGGGAGATACCGAGAAAAGACTGTGGGGAGGTAATACATGAATGAGAATGGGGTGTGTGGGAAATCTCTTGTTTTTCTGTGAACCTAAAATTGCTCTAAAAATAGTCTTTAAAAAGTTAAGAAATTCTTTTGATGATGTTTATCTGAGGGTGTCATTTACATCACCCTTTTTGTTACTATCTGAATGATATCACACTCAATGCCTTGCTCTGCCTTAATCTGGATATTGTGAAAGGCCAGTAATGATCTTAAAGAATTTATGTAGGGTATTCGGGAACTGCTTGGCCAGTTCTGTAATATCATCAACTAGATTATATTTTATACCAAGAATTTAGATTCGAAACCAAGAAAAAAATCTCACGCATAGAGAAATTCTCAGACTTTCCTTTGTGTAGATAGACTATAACATGAGGACTCTTAATGTAAAGTAGGGGGAACATATTTATAGATTTTTGCCATGTATTTAATAATTTTTTCTGTGTAGTATCCAAGTAATTTTCTCATTAGATAACAATAGTTAGTTACAGTTGGGGGAAACCAACTTAAAGCAAAACTGAATTATACAGTGAGTAGATGATTTTAATATGAAGAAATACAAAGGGCATAATGCTTAAGCTCTTGTTTTAACCAACTCTTTGTAAATGACTTTTGGTCAAGGATAAAATTTACAGCAAAGTCTACACATTTGTGAATGATACAAATTTTTTTTGGAGTTGAGAGTCATGCCAAAAAAGATGAATACAAACAATGTATGAATCTGTATAAATGAGGATAAAGGTGGCACCTGTACCACTTGAGAGGTGGTAGGTAACAGCAGAAATGAAAATCTGTCAGGAGCTTACCATGTCTGGCTTCTGTGCTAAGCACTTGGCATTTATTATTTTATGTGGTCTCATAGCCACTGTATGTAACTTGTGTCATTATTATTCTCATTTCACTAATGATGAAGCCGAGATAGGGAGAGGTTAATGTGCCCAAACTATAAATAGAGCTGGATTAAACCTGGGGAGCCTGACTCAAGATCTGTGTCCCTAACCACTCCCTATGGTGCCTCATCAAGTGCCCAGAAGATGAAAGGAACAGAAACCAAGAGAGCCACTCGAGATCCTGAACATTGCTTAACGAGAGAACATTCTTCAGTGAGGAAACTCTTCCAAGAAAGAACAAAACAAAGCAAAGCAAATCCCGAGCACCCGGAAGGGTGTAGCAAAACAAAATTCAGTGTCATTCCATTGGCTAATAATTAGGAAACATATACACCTTCTTCATCATGGATAGTTCTTGTCAAATTAATTTTGGAAAGAATCAGTAGAAAGAGATAGACTATCAAAAATGGTAAAACAAGATGATTAAAAAATAGAAAAATAACTACTGTAAGAATAAGGGTTGAGAATAACTGAAATCATAACTAGCATGACTACAGTGTATATACAATGTGTATACAGTGTGTATATAATATTTGACAAAGTAAATCCAGGATGTAAAAAGAGATAGTTTAGTAATAAACCCAAGGCCTTATTACCCCAAGTAAATATAGGCAGAATATATAATACCTTTATTAGTATATAACAATTCTTAGTAATAATTATAAACAACTGAAGAGAGAGATGGAGCCAGCCCACAAAAGCTGTGTAAGGGCAGGTGAAAATGGGCCTATCCCAGCCCACCTTTTTTTTTTAAGCAAAGAAAAAATATTGAAGTAGTTCAATGTGCCTTTGAAGTTAGACTCAGGTTAAAATTCCAGCTCTATAGTTCACTGAATAGTTACTTAATCTTCCTAGAGCTGTGGTTTTGTCACCTGCCAACTGCAGATAATCATACTTCACTTGGCAATTGGGCCTGGGATATAACTGGCCCTCCAAAAATGTTGGCTGCTATTATGATTAAGATTACTCCATGAATGTCTGCCTGATGTGCTTTTAAAACTATCTGTTCCACTAGGCTGAAGGATGTGGAGGGTTTCAGTTTTACTTTACTCTGAATTGCAGTTCTCTAGCTCAACTTTGGATTTATGTCTACATCTCTACACATAGGATAAGAAGGTTCTGTGGATCTCTCTGAATCTTCAGAAAACATATACTTTTGCCATAGCTTATGTATTAGTTAATAACTTTTTCTTAATAGCTTACGCGTTTGTAACCATCACTTGTGTATTTCTTTTGAATTGTGCTTTTGGTTGCCTGATTTGTTTATGGTGATCATTTTGTGCCTAAGATGGGAAAGAAGACAGGTATTATGTGCTTCTGAGAGTGGGTTTCTTTTGGCCATTTCTCATCTCTCAGGTTGAGAACCCTTGAATCCAGGGACCGAACATACTGTAAATAACAATTACTGCACAGCAATTCTCAAGTAAGCCTCTGCAGTGGAAATGACAAGCTGAGTGAAAGACAAACTGGAATGAGTTTGTTATGACTCACATGTTGCCTAGAACTTGAGAGTCCCTGCCTGTTTGGCTCAAGTCAAACATGTCAGGTGATCTGGCCACAAGAACCAAGTGTGACACTGATGTATACTTTGCTGAAACAAGGTCACAGTCAGAACTGGAGAGCTACACCCTGGTGAGTTCAGCTGTGACAGTTGCCCAGAAATTTATAATTCAAGAAATTATATCCTAAATCTCAACATTTCTTATTTCTAGGGAATGACATTTTGAAATATATTCCTTTTTTCAATTGCCTTGTAACTAGGTGGACTCTTTGAGAGGCTGTAACAAGAAAAGATGGAAGATAGGCCTGAGGGACAAACAGGAAGAGGAAAACCTGCTCAGAACTTCAAAATTATATATTTCCATTTCCATTATATTTATAGATTTAAAGAATAACTTTAAAAAGGGAGCACCAGTCAAAAACAATTTATAACAGGAAGCAAATAGTTGATGAAAATCTGTGATTATGAGTATTATTGTTATTTTTATAAACTGACATCTATCTTAAAGACAAACCTTTGGAGAAATTCATAAACTTGAAAACACATTTAGAATAAAGCATGCTCATTCCAGTCTATTTTCTTAAATTTCGCTTCAAATTTACTAGCTACAGTCACAGTATGGAATGGAAGGTCCCTGAAGAATAGCGTTACCTTACTTAATCTTTAAGACTTGGTAAGGTACATTGACCGGCATTTAACTGGAACCTTGGCCTCAGGTATGTGGACTCTTGAATTGCTATTTCCACATATCTCTCAACAGTGTTTGTTAAGGTAGAATCCACTCAGAAATGCAGTCAACCTCCACATTTGCCTTAGATTAAAAAAGAAAAAAAATTTTTAAATAAATCAGATAAATAAACCAGAGAATTTTCACTACAAAATAAAATGTACTTTAAGAAACTCAGGTGACAGAAATGTCTCTACTCAGCCTAGAAAGGCTTCAGACAGATATCTAACATGGCCAGTCACAATAGTCAACAACAAAAATCGCCCAATGGCACTCTGTTCCTTGCATCTTTCTCTGCTTTTTAAAGGTTGATTTGGAAGTATATCAGCACAAGAAAGGGGGAAAATATGGAAAGTAGGAATAAAGACTCTCCATTCAGAGTCCAAACTTTTATAGGTCCTACAGTATGGGTCAAACTTTTTTTTAAATTGAGGCAAATTTACAAAATACAAATGCTTGAATGGTTCTCTTGAATGTTTTGTGTTCAGTTTTTAAACATTAACTTCAACTTGAAGAAGATGCAGTTGTTTACAAATACTCTAGCTTGCAAAGGAAAGATTTAGAACAGCTGCTAGTCACTCCCTCAGAAAGTGGGGGCTGCTTTGGGGTGGTCGGCTGGGCCCTGCAGTTCAAGTTCAAATCCCAATTTCCCTGCTTCAATTTAACAGCACCAAAATTTGACTGTTAAAAAAGATGTTTTTCCCCTCTGTTTTGTTTTTGACCATCTAATTTAAAACTTCTTGTACAGAGTAACTTCTCATTGGTTCTAGCCTTTCTTTTTCTCTGATTTAACTGACAGTCGCTAAGTACCATAGTGCTTTGAAGGAGTTTCTACTTTAATGGTAAAAATCTTTTTTTCCCCAAAAAAAATTTCCTCTGTTTTTGACAAGGCTCTGATCTTGTCTTTCTGACTCCTAAGTGCTTGTATATTTTCCTTATATTTTAAGGAAGAAAACAATTAAGCAATCTTGTCATGTTTCTTCTAAAAGTAGCAAAAAAAAAAAAAAAAATTAGCTTCCTGGGACCCTTATGCTGAGTCATGCTGTACAGACACTTTTCTACTCTTCCCTTAGCACTGAAGCCTGAGGCTAACCCTGGAAAGAGCAAACTGTGGGAGAAGGGAAGAAGCTTGAAGAAAAATAATTTTTTTTTCTGAGCAAACACTCCAGTCTCCTGCTAGTGCCAGATTTAAGAGCACAGAGTCATTTGAGTGATGTTTGGGTTAGGCTGAAATTTGCATATAGCAGATGTTTTGATTAGACTCACTGAATAACCCCCTTTTAACCTAAGCGCCATATACGTGGGATTAAACAGGATGAAATTCTGAGCCCTTCTGATCCACCCTCCTCTGCCAGCAAAAGTAATGGTACCTGGTTTCGCCTTTTGCACAGGCCCCTCAAAACACATCTGCTTTTGAACTCCAGGGCAGCTGTGGGAGTTGAACATTCCCATGTCCTTAGGTGACCTGGGCTGGGCAGCTTGGTATGTCCAGGGAAAGCTGCATTCCACTGAATATAGAACCCACACCCAGACCACACCTTCAGAGTCCAGTGAGGCTGAAGGGAGCAAGAGATAAGGTATAGAGAAGTGAGAGACCTTTCTTCTCTGTTCTTGGGTTCCTTCCTTATGTGGACAGTCATTATCCGGCCATTATTATTGTTTTATTTTTACTTCTGATTTCAGACCCCAAGAGCCTTGCAACATGTTTTCTGTCTTCACGCCTAGCACTAGTAGATGCACAATTGTTAACTGCATGAGCAAGAACTGTGGGAACCCACAAAGCTATTCTGACTTCCTGATTGCCCTAGTAAGCTACATATGGGTTGCTTCAGATAGACCAAGCCCAACCCCTCTTAAAATAAGAGATGCTTTGAAGGGCTTGGGGTCGGGTGGGGGAGGGAAACAATGATAGAAATCATGTTCTGGTAAACAAAAGTAGAGGTTTTGAAAGGATCAACAAATTAAAAACAAGCTGGCAGTTTCTCTTTTGCTGCACATTGAGTATTGTAAGCCCAGGTCCAGTGCTGCTGAGCTTTTATCAATGTGGGTAGTCACAAATCCAGTTAGGTTAGTTTCTGCATGTACTTTTTGTCTGTTCTGTGGAATACTTGAAGCCGTGGAAATACTAGTGTGATCTGCACCAGTCATCTTGATGGTTGTTGTTGATTTTGTGGTTTGTGTGTTGCCAAAGGCCTCACATATGTTTTGTAGGCGCTTAACTGTGAATACTGGCTCTTAACTGTGAATAAATTTGTCAGCTTCATGTTCTCCTTTTACCTAGCTATCAATTACATGCACTCATGTATACTAAAATGTATGTTATAAAATGTATACACAGGGCCAGGGATGTAGCTCACTGGTTCCGGCACCTGTCTTGCAAGTGCAAGGGCCTGGGTTCTATCCCTGGGAACCACCTACAACAATGCCAGGCATGCAGACACACCCACCAGCAGTCAGTACCACGTACTACAGTGCTGGGCATTATGGCTTGTGCCTGTAATCCCAGCACTTGGGAGGGAGAGGCAGGAGGATTGCTGTGAGTTTGAAGCTCACCTGGGCTACACAGTGAGCTCAGGACCAGCCTGAACTACAAGTGAGATCCTGTCTCAAAAAAAAAAAAAAAAAAAAAAAAAAAAAAAAAAAAAAAAAAAAAAAAAAAAAAAAAAAAAAAAAAAAAAAAAAAAAAAGTACACACAGAAAGCAGAAGGATAATATAAAAGTATAAAGAGATATTCCAGTCTTTTCTTCCCAAACCTGAATGGGTCATGCCTCACCCATTTGGAGACTATTACTAGGCCTGGCTTCTCCCAGTCGTGAATCACTGATGTGGGTAAAATCAGAATTCTGTTCCTTGAGCTCATGCTGTGGATCAGCATGATCATTACGCTCTCTGTGCCTCACCTTGCCTTTCCCGCTGATCCAACTTTATGTATCTCACAGAAGTGTAGATTAATGGCTGATAAACTTGACTTAAGAGTTAATTCATTTGTTTTGTATGTTATAAAGCAATTCCTTCTACCTATTTCTGTTTTCCAAGAAAATCTTATTGTCATTAACTTGTGTTGATTTTTCCATTAAGTAGGGATAATAGTGTCTCAACTTAATTGAGACTTTTAGCAGCCAAAGAGATCTTACAAAGGACCTCTATTCCAATTCTTCCCCAATGACGAAAGGAGACTTAGTGATAAAGCAGATAGTAGATTCCTTGATGTGACCGATAATCCCTGTTGTCTGCAGAATGATCTCTCTTCCTTCCCTCTAATTTGTTTACCCTCCTCTGCATGCTTACATACTTAAAGGCAAGCTGAATCCTGGCTCCCCTACTCCCCAGTCCCAGCAAGTATGTCTTGACTGGGCAGCTCAGTTACGCTGCACCTTTACTTTGAAATAAAATACACAACTGGTAGATATTCTTCTCCTACCTTGGAACCTCATCCTCTCCAGGTGACAAGGACACTTCCATAACCTACACTAGAACAACCTATCCACGAGGTGTGGGAGCATCGAAGGAGAATCACAAGTTACAGAACTGCTTGTTTAATTACACTGAAACTGCCCTAAGTTGGGCCTTCACCCTTAGCAAAATAGTAAATGCTCTCATTGTTTGGTCCACGTTTAGTTGTGTTTTCTATCATTTTCAATCAAACATGTCCTAACTGCTACACTTATCCAAAGGGACCAGGGTGGAAAAAATGGAATGACAATCCAGAACTTTAAAATAGCAAGTATTGTACGGCCTGGTTTTTACTTGCAAATAATGGCTAAAAGAAATTTATTTGTGCTGCTTAGTAAGGGCGGTTTGTCTCTTTCCTTTCAGGAACTTTAGCTCCTGTATACTTAGAAGGCTGTGAAAGAATAAAGTATTTGATTATAAGAATGTTCTCCTTTCTCACTTCTATTGATTGTTCAACTCCAGTGACACAGATGGGCT
Organism: Petromus typicus; assembly: GCA_004026965.1. Lineage (NCBI taxonomy): Eukaryota > Metazoa > Chordata > Mammalia > Rodentia > Petromuridae > Petromus > Petromus typicus. The sequence continues at coordinate 48,348 of PVIR01002926.1, read as the reverse complement.
TCTTCTGAGAATATATATTTACTTTTTAATATTAAGCTTCTTATCCAGGGATATCCAGTTACACTATAACTTTCATCTACTGGCAAATAAAATTTGCCTACTGAGGCCTGGGCCAACAGTCCCCTGGTGAATTAGTGGCAAGATGCCTGAGTGTGGAAGCGGTTAACTGTCTGTTCAAACCCAGCTCCATCTGCTGCCAGTCCAGGCTGCCTTCGCCGCTGCTGAAGAGCTGGGCCACTCAGAAAAAACTCAGAAGCTTATAGAGATAACAAGTGGTTTCAAGTCGCCCATAGACACCCACAGAAAATGGAAAAGCTTTTGTCAATATCTTTAATGGTTTCAGTTGGTAAATTATTAACAGAATATATGTGGTGTCCTCAGCATTTCAAAAACACTTACTTTCTGAATGGGAACACTGGGGAACAGCCTCTACTGCCAACTGCCAGGCTGTAGGTGCCTCCCTCACCCCTGCACCCTCCCCTGGGCTGTCTTAGGTGCTTCCTTCCCTCCTGAAAGGGCTTCTGGCCACATCACTGAAGTCGCTTAGTTTCTTGTGCATGTTCTACTTGTCATGTGAATAATTTCATTCCACTTGATTTCTTCTCTCCCATCACATGGCAAAAAGACCACAATTAAAAATAAACAAAATTTGGATTCTAGTAAGGGCTCTGGCACTAATTATCTTTTTAACCTTGGATAAATTACTTAACTCTTTTCAGCCTGTCAATCAGGGACAGTCAACTATTTGTGTTATCTACATCTCAGAGATGTTGTCAGAATCAAGTGACATAATCCTCATGGACAGGCTGTGAACCTTACAGATGTCACTATTGGGTATTGTTTGTGTTGACATTTTCCGTTCTCGGGAGGTTGACACACATCCACTCACATGTTCCAATTCGGAATGACTCACATGGCAGGAGGAACAAGTCCACATGCCAGCAAGTGGAATGACCTGCAAAACACATTTGCTGGAAGACATGGTTGTTGTTTTCACACTTACAAACACTGGAGAAATGGATGTGTTAATTTTTTTACAGCCATATTTCCTGGCTTAGATATAGCATTTGGGTAATTTCCACAGTGTTCACAGGAGAAAGAGAAAACTAAGAAGGCTGAGAAAGGTAGGAGAGACGGGTTATAGTTTCTCAAGATTTTTAAAGCATACAGACTAGTCCATTGTTAGGTTTACAGCGGCAGGGTGGGGGACACTGTCCTGGATTAGCAAACTATAAGGCATGGGAGGGTAATACCATCACTAACTGAATTACCCTGGGAAAAACATGCAATTTCTTTTAATTTTTTCATTAATGAAATGGAAATGAAAATGGTATGGCCCTACCTCCTAGAATTGCTGTATTAACTGAGATAACACACAAAGTGATTGGCCCATGCTGGTGCAGTTTGTGTGTTTGTGTGTGCACAAGTGTGTGTGGGGAGGTACTTTATTTACCGCCACCTAGTTTCTGCTGCGCTAAGGGCCCACACTTTCCCCTGATCCCTCACAGCCATCTGAAAAGCACAAGGCGAACTCCAGGGCAGTTAGCCATCAATGGGATTACAATCTAGACCAAGAAGACAGAGAGAGGACACATGGAAATCAAGAACACATCACTACTGACTACAGGTGCTGAGCAGAGAATGAGTTGATTGAGACTAGAAAAATTCACAGTTGCCTTTCATAGGCAGTTCATGGGCAATGACTGTGTTCTGAAGTGAGGAAAAAAATCTAGATGTGGAAGGAGTAAGAGCAATGCCATGTTGAGGAAGAGAAAGTAATCTATACTTTTAACATGGCCAGGTGACGGGAACTGGCTAGATCGAGAGATGAGGTCTGATATCCTTTTCAGGATGGCTGTCTGGCTGCAACACCAATAGGGTTGACTTGGTCATTGTTCAGGAATTCTTGCTTCTTAAGGGAGCAGCTGCCATGAGCAATGCCTAGAGACACTCCAGTAACTCCTCATGAATGATGTGACGTGCTCTTTCTCCTCATAATCACCTGTTGATCAATAATATCTCCAGGGATGTTTTCATGTGTTAGGCATTAGCAAAGATGATGAGGAACATCGAGACCATATAAGATACCTGGCCAGAAGATCATTCTAATTATGGACAAAGGCTAAACCACATATGTAAAGAGAATAAATCTTCAGAGACTAGGATAGCCACACATTTTAAGAAAGAACAAAAAAACAATAAATAAATAAGACGGAGTTGTTTTGAGGTTGGTGTATATGCAGAGCAACACTTTGGAAAATCTGAAATAATGATTGGACGGTGCTTAGCCTACTGTGTAGAGGCCACTTAGCTATGCGGGAGCAGCTGGCGTGCAACACTGTTTCCTGTTTGCCTGTCAGGGTTCCATCATATTTTGATCTTGCAAAGTGGTGATCAAAGCAGTGATGATGTGTTCAGTGACTTTTTGCTTAATCCTCTTCCTCATTTTCTTTTTTTATCTGTGCATCATGTGTCTGCACTTATCCCTCTTCAATTCCCCTCCTTAGTTGCTGACAATTCTTTTTTGTCCTGCAAAACTTTTAGAATGTTGTTTTGGGGGGCAGCTTGATGTTCCCTGTTTTTTTTTTTTTTTTTTTTTTTTTTTTTTTTTTTTTTTTTTTTTTTTTTTTTTTTTTTTTTTTTTTTTTTTTTTTTTTTTTTTTTTTTTTTTTTTTT